>JAGFNQ010005298.1:0-19336 GCA_024364735.1 Boesenbergia rotunda
GAGGTGAGATGATAGTACGTTAGGGAAATCAATTCTAATAAGATCAAGTTCACTTGGTCTTTTAGACTGGTGAAACTAGCCGAAGCTACCGATCCAAAATCCTAGTTAGACCAGAACTTTTTCAAGGATTAATTTTGAAAATGAAACCTCATTAAACGGCTTTGTCAAGGAAAGGGTTGATGATCCAATAAGGCTACGGCCAAAGAAGGCCTAGTGCCTCGCCAAGACCTGGAAGCCAATTTTTGAGTTTCAAATTCAAATTACTTTTTGTAAAATTCAAATCTAACACAAACTTTCAGTTAAGTATAGATTCAAACATTCTCTTTCAAAATAAATTGAAATGTTTTCAAAAAATTAATTAAGGTTTTCAAAATAAACTAACTTTTTCAAAATAATTCTACTTATCAAAACCTGTCTCACGAAACCTATAAGGCTAACGTGATTGAGAACCCTAGATTTGGGTGAGACAGACTAGTCAGTGAAAATCAATTTAAGCTATTCCTAACTCTAATTAGATCCAAATCAATAAAACTCTTTATGTGTAGGAACATAAAGATTTGGACCAATGGATGTTGGATAGCGGTTGCTCCAGACATATGACTGGAGATAAATTGAAGTTCACCAAACTCAATCTTAAGAACCTAGGCTCAGTAGCATTTGGCAACAATGCTACACTCAAGGTAATTGGGTCAGGTAATATTGAACTTAAATATAACTTTATTATTAAGAAAGTTCTTTTGGTTGAAAACTTTAATTTTAACCTGCTTAGCATAAGTCAATTATGTGATTCTAGTTATATAGTCACTTTCAACAATTCTAACTGCCTCATTAAAAATGTACAAGACTCAGAAATCATGCTAAAGGGCACTAGGAGAAATAATGTATATACTATAAACCTTCCCCTAGTACCCAAATGTATGTTAACTCAGTTAGAACAATCGAACCTCTGGCATAGGAGACTAGGTCATACCAATTTGAGAACTATCTCAAAAGTCACCCAACTTGGGCTAATTAAAGGTATACCAAAAATTAAAAATCATGAAAACCTAATATGTGAATCATGTAATCAAGGTAAACAAACCAAATCTAATCACAAACTAATCCAGTCCGACCTAACTCAAACCACACTTGAGCTCCTTCACCTTGACCTATTTGATTCACATGGAGCCAAATCACTAAGCGGGAACCGATACTGCTTAGTAATAGTTGATGAATATTCTAGGTTTACCTGGGTTAGGTTTCTAAAAACCAAAGATGAAACCCTAAACCTATTTAATGATTTCTGCAAATTAATTGAAAATCAAAACGATACTAAAATTAAAAGACTTAGGAGTGACCACGGGGGAGAATTTGAGAATCAACGGTTTGAGGAATTCTGTAAGATCAATGGGTATTTACATGAATTTTCATGTCCTAGAACCCCCCAACAAAATGGGATAGTCAAAAGAAAGAATAGAACCTTACAAGAAGCCGCTAGGGCTATGCTCAACGAATTTAGCTTAGCAAACCAATATTGGGCAGAAGCGATTAGTACGGCCTGTTACATCCAAAATAGGGTTCTGATTAACAAGAAACACAACAAAACACCCTACGAACTATACTACCATAGGCTCCCAAATCTACACTACCTAAGGGTCTTTGGATGCAAAGTTCATATCCTAAACACCAAAGACTACTTAGGGAAATTTCAATCCAAATCAACCCTAGGTATCTTCTTAGGATATTCAACCACAAGTAGAGCCTATAGAGTTTACAACAAACAAACTAAGAAAATTGAAGAAACAACTAACTTAATATTTGATGAAGAAGTCAACTCAACATCTATTAATCCAGACCTAACTTCATCAAATTCTGATCAAGAAAATAATGAACAAACTAATGAACCCTTAATTGAATCCTTAAACGAACTAACTATTGAACCAATTAATGAGTCAATTGAACCAACGAATGAACCAGCCCAAAGAGTCGAATCAATTAATGAACCAAACCAACCAGCCGGACCTGAGGCTGAACCAAGTTCTAGGAGAACCAAGAAACCCAGACTTAGTCACTCAACTGATCAAATTGTGGGTGATCCAACTCTAGGAGTCAGGACTAGATCCTCCTATAGAAACCTTAGTCAAATAGCTATGATCTCAAAAATAGAACCCAAAACTATAGATGAAGCTCTACCTGACCCTGATTGGATCATAGCTATGCAAGAAGAATTAGGCCAATTTGAGAGGAACCAAGTCTGGGAACTAGTGCCTAAACCTGAAGGCAAATCCATCATAGACACTAAGTGGGTCTTTAGGAATAAGCTAAATGATCAAGGAGAAATAGTAAGAAATAAAGCCCGCTTAATAGCCAAGGGATTCAGTCAAGTAGAGGGATTAGATTACGATGAAACATATGCCCCAGTAGCTAGACTTGAGTCCATTAGAATGTTGTTAGCCTTTGCATCCCACAAAGGATTTAAGCTATACCAAATGGATGTAAAGTCAACCTTCCTAAATGGGTTCATTAAAGAAGAAGTGTATGTAGGACAACCCCCTGGGTTTGAGGACTTAGACAAACCTGACCACGTTTACAAATTAACTAAAGCACTATATGGGTTAAAACAAGCACCTAGGGCCTGGTATGAACGTTTATCAACTTACTTAACTTCTAAAGAATTTAAACAAGGACAAATTGATTCAACATTATTTATTAAAACCCTAGAAAAAGATATATTCATTGCCCAAATTTACGTAGATGATATAATCTTTGGATCCACCAACACAAACTTCCTAAAAGAATTTGTAAAGATAATGGAAAATGAATTCGAAATGAGCTTGGTTGGTGAGCTTACCTTTTTCCTAGGACTACAAATCAAACAAACTAGAGATGGAAACTACGTCCATCAATCTAAATATGCTAAAGAGTTAATAAAGAAATTTAAAATGGATAACTCTAAAAGCATAAATACCCCCATGACAACTAATGTAAAAATAGATAGTGACCCTGATGGTAAGCCAGTAGACCTCAAACTATATAGAAGTATGATAGGTAGTCTACTGTACCTTGCAGCCAGCTGACCTGACATTCTTTTTGCTGTAGGGATGTGTGCTAGATACCAAACCTGTGCTAAGGAAACACACTTAGCAACCCTAAAAAGAATACTAAGATATGTAAAGGGCACCCTAAATGTAGGGATTTGGTATCCTAGAACCTCAACCTTCAATTTGTCAGGATACTCGAATTCTGACTATACTGGTTGTAAATTAGATAGAAAGAGTACAAGTGGAAGCTGCCAACTGTTAGGAAATAGTCTAGTAAGTTGGTGCAGCAGAAAACAACACTGTGTGGCTCTATCCACAACTGAAGCTGAATATGTAGCCTTAGGAGAATGTGTAGCACAACTTTTATGGATGATGCACACTCTTAAGGACTTCCAGCTCAACTACACCCAAACTCAGGTATTTATTGACAATATAAGTTTAATCAATCTAACTAAGAACCCAATCCAACATTCCAGAACAAATCATATAGAAGTTAAACATCACTTCGTAAGAGACCATGTAGCCAGGGATGAGATAGTACTCAATCATATAGACTCAAAATCCAACTTAGCTGATATATTCACAAAACCATTACCTGAGTCTGAGTTCAGCTCACTAAGAAGGCAGTTAGGAATGTGTTCTGTAGAATAGAGTAACTCTACTGTTGATTTTGTTACTGCTTTACTTGATTTAAAAATCAGTTTCTAAAATTAGAATTTTTGAAAAACTGTTTTAATTAATTTCAAAATCACTATGTTTTAAATATTTTTCGACTTAGTTTTATTTTAAAACTACCCCCTTTCAAAACTAGGGACTTTTTCGCAAATGGACTTAGCTTAGGCCCTAACCCTAGAACTGCATGCACCTATAGATTTAGAAGCCAGCATCTCACAAACACTTTAGGATACTTGGATTGATAACCTAGAAAGGGTTGAGATGCTTAGGTCTTTTCCTTAATTCAAGATGCTTTAAGTCAGTGCATCTGCAGTAATTGGGGCACTAAATACAACTTTTACAACAATCAAGTTAAGTGTCAAGGTTAGAAAATCTAACTTGAACAGAAACACTTAACTTGACTAATCCTAGCGAAAACTTCTGCTTAGAACAGTTAGTAAGTAGCTAAATGGGTTAGACAGGTCCCTGAGAAAATTAACTAATTTGGTCTAAGTCTTGGTTCAGTACAGCAAAATCATACGAATATTTTTCCTGTATGAAAGTCATTTCTTTTATGCAATTTAATTTCTGCAATATCTATCTGTTTTTGATATATGGCAAAGGGGGAGAGATAGGAAAAGAGAGAATTCAAATTTTTTTTCAAATTCTTTCTCTCAAAATATTTTTCAAAAAGTTAGCTACTTTTCAAAGCTCTTCAAAACCCTTCTAGAAATACTTAAGTTTTTGTTTTAAGAAAATTCTACCTAGTACTTAAGTTTATAGTTTGTTAAGTACTAAGCTTTTATAAGTACTTTAAGCTTTTCAAAACTTTTATAAGTACTTTAAGCTTAAATTTTTTCAAAACTTTTATAAGTACTTTAAGCTTAAATTTTTTCAAAACTTTTATAAGTACTTTAAGCTTAAATTTTTTCAAAACTCTTATAAGTACTTTAAGCTTTTTAAAACTTTTATAAGTATTTTAAGCATAAATTTTTCAAAACTCTTATAAGTACTTTAAGCTTTTCAAAACTTTTATAAGTACTCTAAGCTCAAGTTTTTCAAAACTTCCTAAGTAACTTAAATTTTTTAAAGTGCTTAAGTTTTTCAAATCCTACTAAGTACGTAACTTAAAAGTTTTTAAAAACTTATGAGTACTTTAAACTTAAGACTTCAAATGTGTTAAGTACTCATGCTTTCAACTTGTTCTATGAACATTTAAAACTTAAGTTATCAAAAGATTTCCAAGTACCTAAAAAACTTAAGTTTTCGAAATGAAAAATCATTCAAAGTTTAGAACCCCATGAATTTTTGAAAAATCTAGGGGGAGATTCTCTCCAGGGGGAGGGAACAAAATTTAATGGTTTTATGTTTTTATTAAACATAACTTTTTTGAACTTGGGTTGCCATAAAACAAAAAGGGGGAGATTGTTGGTGCAGAAAGCACCAAAGTCAAACCTGTGTTTTGATAATGGCAACAGGGTTCAAAAGTTAAGTGTTATTTGTGATCTAACATGTCTCTTGAGGTTGCAGAATAAAAAGCCCTAGCGAAGGACTGCTAGGCACTGGCAAAGGAATGCCAGGACTAAAGCCCTAGCGAAGGACTCCTAGGCGCCAGGCGAAGGACTGCTTGGGACTGAAGCGCTAGCGAAGGAATGCTAGGCACCGGGCGAAGGACAGCTCGGAATCCAGGACCTGGCAAAGGACCACCAGGCAAAAGTCCAACCAAAAGAGCGATTGGCATCAGGTAAATTCTCCCGAGAGGAGTAGGTGAGGACGCGTTCCCCGTCGAGGGAACAGTAGGTGTCGGTTCGACCTAGGGATCCATTTTGGAGACTCAAAGTCAGAACCAAGATAGCTAAGGCTGTATAAACTAATCACTTAATGTTTTGTTGTGTTTTTGGACTACCCCTGGATGCAGGACCGAAGGAATGAGTGTCTGCAGCTCAGAGAGCCTCAAAGGAGTGAGGCAACAGCTGACCAGGGCGCCCGGAGTGTCCCGGACGCCCCCAAGGTGAACACAAAACACACAAGTAAAAAGCAGCTTCAAACAGTACAACTCCCTGGCGCCCCCTGCACTCCGGGCGCCCCCTGCGCTGCGGGCGCCCCCAGCACCAACTGTCGAAGCAGCTCTCTTCGAAACCAGATAACACTTTGACCCAGTCAATCCGGGCGCCCGGAGCGCTCCGGGCGCCCCGGTCAAAACGGATCCCGAAGATAAGGGGATCAGACGCTGACCGAGACTTTGGCGGATCAAAGGCCACGCGGGGGGGGGGGGGGGGGGGGGGGGCGCCGCCGACGTCCCGGGCGCCCCCAGGCCCTATATAAAGGGCCCTCGACCAAGGCTTCGAGACACAACTTCCGATCAACTCTTCTACGCTCTTCTGCACTCGCGCTTCGCCTCGGAATCCTTCCAACTCGAGCCGACGACGTCCCGCTGCTCCGAAAAAGTCAATCTACCCCGGACGTCGATAAAAAGAGCTATTTAAAGTTTACTGTACTTAATTCTGTAATAATATTGTGTAAACTATTTTGCGCCCTATATAGAATTGCCCAAAGTAAACGGTCAACGACCGTGGGCCTTGGAGTAGGAGTCGACCCAGGCTCCGAACCAAGTAAAATCGACTGTGTCTCAGTGTTGGTGTTTTTAATTTCCGCTGCATACTTGCTCTAAATTTTCCGAAAAACGATTTCCGATATTCACCCCCCCCCCCCTCTATCGGTTCTCTCGATCCAACAGAGATTACAACTCAACTCCACGCCAGGATCCAGGAGTTAATGAACGGGCTACACACGATAGGCCACAAGGTTGAAAATCGTGACCTAATAAGGTATACTTTGAATTCATTCCTGAGAAACTCACTGTGGGCGTCTATGGTGGATGCCTACAAGGTTTCTAGGAATCTCTTAGAAATAAAATTAGATGAGTTATTTTCTGAACAAGAACTGCATGAACAGATTAATACTACTTTGGTCGAGAAAGGTATAACTTTCGTTGCAGGTAAAACTCAAGAAAGAATTCCCAAGAAGAAGCCTCAACCAGCACCCGAGTTTGACTCAGACTCAGAATCAGAAGACAGTGAAGGGGATCGACCTAAATTGGTACGGCTAGCTCGTGATTACTACAAAGAACTCAAGTACCAAACGAGCAAGAAGAAGTTGAGCCGAAGAAAGGAAGATCCGGCGGAACCATCAACGAGCTCGAAAAGAAAAAACAATGTCACCTACTATGAATGCAACAAAAAGGGACACTTCAAGTCAGAGTGCACCAAACGAAAGAAAAACAAGAAGGTGCAGAGAAAGAAGACTCTTCAAGCCACCTGGGACGAGTCATCTTCCGAAGAAGAAGAAGAAGTCCCTCACGCAAACCTGCTCACCTTGACCGCCTCGGAAGACGTCGACTACGGATCAGAATCGGAACTAGACGAAGACGTCAACACCGGAAGACTCACAATCTCGGAGAACGGACAAATCACTGTAAGAGGTTATTCAGAATATGAGCTATCTAAGTTAATTTCTTATTTGTCTCGAAACTTGGCGAAAGTCAATATCCGGGTTGAGTCCCTCTGACATGAAGTAAAACTCCTAAAAGAGGAAGTCAACTCAAGGTCCTTTACTGAGCCAAGTCAAGAAGGAAACTCAATTCAAGTCCAAAAGCTTAAGGAAGAGAATTCCTCCTTGAAAAATCATGCCAAGGAGCTCAGAGTTGCCTTAGAACGATTTACTTCGGGTTTCAAGGGTCTTGACATGATCCTTGGAAAATAGAAGTACGTTATCAATCGATCTAGACTAGGTTATCGAACCAAATCGAGATAACTTTCATATTATTATGTATTGAACCAACCTAGAACCCGAATCCAAGCATGGGTCCCTAAGCCATGTTTAACTAAACAAGCTGGACCAAACCAGTATTGGATCCCCAAGGACAAGATTCACATCTTGCCTAATCCTTATCGAGGTTTCAGTCTAGGGGGAGCCAATATAAAGGCCATATTTATAACTAGATAATTGTTTTAATTTACTTTCTTGCTTACTTGTTTATTTTCCTTTTTGCAATTTTGTTATGCTTAGACTTAAGGATTGGTTAGATTAAGGACAAATGATTAATTTGAAATTTGAACAACATAGTATTAGGTGGAGGTGAGATGATAGTACGTTAGGGAAGCCTTTCTGGTGGAACTAGCCGAAGCTACCGATCCAAGACCTAAACTAGTAAGACTAAAATTTTTCAGGAAGTAATTTGAAAATGAAATTTCGATAAAAGGCTTTGTCAAGGAAAGGGTTGTTGCTCCAATAAGGCTACGACCAAAGAAGGCCTCTGTGCCTCGCCATGACCTAGAAGCCAAATTTCGAAATTTAAATTCAATTTACTATTTGATAAATTTGAATCTAACATAAATTTCAATTAATCCTAGATTAAACATATTTTTAAAATTAATAATCTTAACTCTATAATTTCTTAAAAAAATTTAATTTAACATTTTCAAAATTAATTGTTTTTCAAAAATTTAAACATTTTTTTCTAAACCTGTCTCACAAAACTCATAAGGTCAACATGTTTGATAACTTTAGATATGAGTGAGACAGACGAGGTAGTGAAATTCAATTTAAACTATCCTTACTTTTAATGGCTCCAAATCAATAAATACTTTATGTGTAGGAACATAAAAAATTTGGACCAGTGGATGCTCCAGACACATGACTGGAGACAAATTGAAATTCACCAATATCAAGTTCAAGAACCTAGGCTCAGTAGCATTTGGCAACAATACTATACTCAAAGTAATTGGGTCAGGTAACATTGAACTTAAATCTGATTTCATTATCAAGAAAGTGCTATTGGTTGAAAACTTTAAATTCAATTTGCTTAGCATTAGTCAACTTAGTGATACTGGTTACATAGTTACCTTCACCAACTCTGACTGTCTTATTAGAAACCTCCAAGACTCAGAAATAATGCTTAAGGGTACTAAGAAAAATAATGTTTACACTATTAATCTACCCTTAGTACCAAAATGCTTTTTGACGCAATTAAAGAATCTAACCTTTGGCATAGGAGATTAGGTCACACTCATGTCAAGCTGATTTCTAAAATTACTCAACTTGGTTTAATTAAAGGTGTACCTAAAATCAAGAATTTTGAGAACATAATTTGTAACTCATGTAAACAAGATAAACAAACTAAGTCTACTCACAAACCAACTCATTCAGACTTAACCGAAACCACACTTGAGCTCCTGCACCTTGACCTATTTGATTCACATGGAGCCAAGTCACTAAGCGGGAATCGGTACTACTTAGTAATTATCGACGATTACTATAGGTTTACCTGGGTTAGGCTCCTGAAAACTAAGGATGAAACCTTGAACTTATTTATTGACTTATGCAAAATGATTGAAAATCAAAAAGATACTAAAATTAAAAGACATAGGAGTGATCACGGGGGAGAGTTGGAAAATGAGGAATTTTGCAAAATCAATGGGTATATTCATGAATTTTTTTGTCCTAGAACCCCCCCCCCTCCAACAAAATGGGATAGTAGAAAGAAAAAATAGAACCCTTCAGGAAGCCGCTAAAACCATGGTCAATGAATATAACCTAGCTAACCAATTTTGGGCAGAAGTGGTAAGTACAACATGCTATGTTCAAAATAGAGTCCTAATTAATAAAAGGCACAATAAAACCCCTTATGAACTATATTATCATAGATTGCCTAACCTACACTACCTAAGGGTCTTTGGGTGCAAAGTCCATATCTTGAACACTAAGGACTACCTAGGTAAGTTTCAATTTAAGTCAACCCCAGGGATCTTCTTAGGATATTCAACAACTAGTAGAGCCTATAGGGTTTATAATAAACAAACCTACAAAATTGAAGAAACTACTAATTTAATTTTTGATGAAGAAGTTGAACCAAAAGATAATCAAAATTTAAACCAATCAAATCTTCATCAAGAAGACAGTGAACCAATAATTGAATCATCAATTGAACCACTGATTGAACCACTAAATGAACTAACACTTGAACCAACTACTGAGGTATCAACTGAACCAATAACTGAACCAAACTAAGTAGTTAAACCAAACACTGAACCAAACTGTCCAGCCGGACCTGAAGCTGAACCTAGTTCTAGAAGGACAAAAAAAACCCAGACTGAATCATCCTTCTGATCAAATTATGGGTGATCCAACCTTAGGAGTCAGACTAGGTCCTCCTATAGAAATCTTAGTCAGATAGCACTCATCTCAAAAATTGAACTTAAGACTATAGAGGAAGCCCTACCTGACCCTGATTGGATCATAGCTATGCAAGAGGAGTTAGCCCAATTTGAAAGAAACCAAGTCTAGGAACTAGTACCTAAACCTGAGGGCAAATCTATTATAGATACTAAGTGGGTTTTTAGAAACAAACTAAATGATCAAGGGAAAATTGTTAGAAATAAAGCCCACTTAGTAGCTAAAGGGTTCATTCAAGTTAAAGGATTAGACTATGATGAAGCCTATGCCCCAGTAGCCAGACTTGAGTCAATTAGAATGTTATTAGCCTTTGCAGCCCATTGAGGGTTTAAGCTATATCAAATGGATGTCAAGTCTGCTTTTCTAAATGGCTTTATTAAAGAAGAAGTTTATGTAGGGCAACCCCCAGGATTTGAGGACCTAGAAAAACCTGAATATGTTTTTAAACTTAGAAAAGCACTTTATGGGTTGAAACAAGCACCTAGGGCATGGTATGAACGATTATCAACTTATCTAATTTCTAAGGAATTTAACCAAGGTCAAATTGACTCCACACTATCTGTTAAAACCTTAGAAAAAGATATTTTTTTTGCACAAATATATGTTGATGATATAATATTTGGATCCACTAACTCTAATTTTCTAAAAGAATTTGTAAAAATAATGGAAAGTGAATTCGAAATGAGCTTGGTTGGTGAGCTCAACTTTTTCTTAGGGTTACAAATTAAGCAAACTAAAGATGGCAATTATGTTCACCAATCCAAATATGCCAAAGAGTTAATAATGTAATTCAAAATGGACAATTCTAAAAGCTTAAGTACCCCTATGACTACTAATGTCAAAATTGATAATTGTTGGATCGAGAAACACGATAGAGGGGGGGTGTTGGTGCAGGAAGCACCATATCAAACCTTGTTTTGATATTGGCAAAGGATTCAAAGTTAAGTTTATTTGTGATCTAATATGTTTACTAAGTGTGTAGGAAACAAAGTCCTAGCGAAGGGCTGCTAGGCACCTGGCGAAGGACTGCCAGGAAACAAAGCCCTAGCGAAGGACTGCTAGGCACCTGGCGAAGGAATGTCAAGACACAAAGCCCTAGCGAAGGACTGCTAGGCACCTGGCGAAGGAATGCTAGGATACAAAGACCTAGCGAAGGACTGCTAGGCACCGGGCGAAGGACAGCTTGGTATCCAAGACCTAGCGAAGGACTGCTAGGCACCTAGCGAAGGGCTGCTAGGATACGAAGACCTAGCGAAGGACTGCTAGGTACCGGGCAAAGGACAGCTTGGTATCCAAGGCCTGGCGAAGGAACGCTAGGCAAAAGTCCAACCGGAGGAGCCAGTTGGCATCAGGTAAATTCTCCCGAGAGGAGTAGGTGAGGACGCGTTCCCCATCGAGGGAATAGTAGGCATCGGTTCGACCTAGGGCTCCATTTAGGAGACCCAAAGTCAGAACCAAGACAGCTAAGGTTGTATAAAACTAACATATTATTGCTTTATGTTGTTTTGGACTAACCCTGGATGCAGGACCTGTAACGACCCGGAAAACTTTCTTAATATTTTCTTTAAATTATTGATCATGTCTAGATAATTTTCCGAGGGACCTAGAGATATTAGTACGAACCTTAGCCTAGAAATCCATGATTTTTCTCATTTAAATTGAGAAACTAAGTACTAATGGGCCTTATATGGACTTTTTAGTACCATGGTTATTGGTAGATTTTAGGTAAAATTTAATATAAATATAAATGGGTTTTAATGAGGAATATTAGCATGATTATGGGTGAGTTTTAAGGGAATTTTCGAAATAAAAAAAAATAATAAAATAAAAATAAAGTGCATGCACCAAGGATTGAACCTTGGACCTCTTGTACCACCATGCATGCACTAACCAATTCACCTAGCAAGGGAGTTCTATGAGGGAATGAAGTGGATTTTTGTTAAGGCTAAAGGAAGTGAAGAGTTACCATGGGAGAAGGCACCATGTCTCTTCACTTGCCCCTCTTCATTGTGTATAAATGAGAGGTAACTTAACACATAAGAGTTATTTCTCTTCTCTTCATCCACCAAGCCTCTCCCCTTCCTCTTCTTCCTCCTTCTAGCCGAACCCCCATAGGAGGGTTTTCCCTTGGGGAAAGTTCCCAAGAAGGCCTCTCCTTCAAGATCCAAGGTTTTTGTTCAAGGTTACAAGGGCTAGAGGTGGTCAAAAGGCAATAAGGCCTTCATCCTTCTCCCAAATCTAAGGTTTATAACCAAGATAGTCTAAGGTAAGACTCCCTCACCTATGGTATAATAGTTCTCCTTGAAGTTTATCATGATATGTAGTGTTGTTTGGGATTTTTATGTTGAAAAGAAACCATGAACCCTAACCCTAAACTTTCGGCCACCATAGGTTTTGGGTCCAAGGTGATGTTAAAAACCTCACTCATGCTTTCTAATGTGTTCTCATGATGAATATAGAATAAAATATAATTTTGGGGAATTTTTAGGGTACCCTAAGACCCTTTAGGGTTTGGGACCTTCACCATGATTCCATGGTTAGGATTGAGCCTAACCCTTCAAGTATGTATATCCTCATAATCCAAGGGGAGGTTGAAGGTGATTTATGTGAATTTTCACAAGGCCTTGCAACCTTACAAGTTTCGGCCAAGATGAGAAGTAGGGCTAAAAGTTAGGGTTTACTTCAAGTGTGGGTTCCAAAGGCCCCTATGGTATGGTATGGTTGGTGTTTAATGTTAATTGAGAATTTTATGAAATTTTTCCATGTACCCATGGCCTTGCAAGTTTCGGCCAACCCTAAGAAGTAGGGCTAAAAGTTAGGGTTAACCCTAATCATGAGCCCTAATGGCTTCCTATGGCCTTATAGGTAATGTATGGTTGTTCCTTTTCCTTATGCTACCTTACATGTTATTTGAATGATGGAACTCCTCCCTTACAAGTTTCGGCCAAGCCATGTAAATGGGGTTTAGGTGGAGTTAGGGTTTTAAGAATGATGGTTTATGGCTTATTATGATGTATATATAAAGGTTCAAGCATGTGGTAGAAATTATGTTACCTATAACCCTAACCTTAAATACTATGTTTCATGTTTGGTATGTCTTATGTTCTATGCCATGCACTTAGATAAGTATGTAGCATGTTTATAGGAGCCCTACCTATGCATGCTTGTGATAGATACTATGCTTATGTATGAAATGCAATGCTTACCTTATGTATTATGATCATGCAAGCCCTATGAAATAGGATGATGGTCTATGTAAACATGTCATGTTCTATGAATATAATGCAATGCTTACCTTATATGCCATGATCATGCAAGCGCTATGAACAAGAATGATGTTTTATGTAAGCATGCCATGTTTTATGAATGAAGTTAATGCAAGCACTATGAACAAGAATGATGTTTTATGTAAGCATGTCATGTTTTATGAATGAAGTTAATGCAAGCACTATGAACAAGAATGATGTTTTATGTAAGCATGCCATGTTTTATGAATGAAGATAATGCTTATGCCTTTAAGGCATAATGATGCTAAGCATTAAGTATGAACAATGAAAGGTCAAGTATGCTTTATGTCATGCTTCATGTAACAAAGCTATGTTATGTCTAAGTATGCTATGAATGTCTTATGAATGATGAAGCATGTAAAGTTATTTTACTTTATGAATGGGCTTGTACCGGACCGAAGTATGGGTCCAAGGGATGGGTGTTGGGACCGGGTACATGTTGACAAGGATACGGGTTCGTAAATTTTAAAATATTTACGTGCAGCAGAAGAATTAGCATAAATAATTTCTCAAATTATTTTTACCACGTATCTAGCATGCAACCTTATGATGTGTGGACATGATCATAAATTAAAATTTTTCGGAAAAGTAAACTAATTTACTTTGTACCTCTCGTAACTCGAAGAAAGGGACGAGATCCAACCGTAGCGTCCCTTGGAAGCTCCGCCTCTATTCGCGTCCACGCCGAGTTCTCTTCGGGATGACTTCGCAAAGTCACGAGTTTTGTGCCGACGAGAACTACTAGATTCTCCAAAGGCACAACTAGAAGATCAAGAGAGAAGAAAGGAAACCAAACACCAAGAAATGAAATCTAAATTCCGAGAAGGAGAGAGATGCGGTCCGCTTCTTCTTCTTCTTCTTTGGCACCTCCTTTGGTGGATGTTGCTCACGCCAACCCTAGGTAGTGTGAGGATGGTGCGCCGGCCCTAGGGTGGTTGTGCGCCGGCCCTAGGGAGGGGATGGGGTGCGCCGGCCCTAAGGGGAAGAGAGAGGGAGAGAATAAGAGAGAGAGGGAGAGAACTACTAGATCTCTTGACAACTCTATTGGGAATTCAAGGCTTGCCTTTGGTTCCTTTATATAGTAGCCTCTCCCTTGCCAAGTCTATCTTTTAACGGAATTTTTCATAAGAAATTTATCCTAGGAATTTTCTTATGAATTATTCCGTTTAAACCAAGTTTTATTATAACTAACTTTATAATAAAACATATATATCTCTCCTTTTATTATGGAATAAATTTTACAAGAAATTTATAAAGTTTCTTTATTATGGAAAAATCAATTCATAATTGATTTTATAAAATTAAAATAAATCATTCCATGGATCATTTTAATTTCCATAAAATGAATAAATTTCTTTATATAAATTTCTTTATACAAATTTATTTATCCATAATTTATAAAACAAATCGCGCTAGATTTATTTTATTAATTAAACCAAATAAATTGGTTTTTCCCCATTCTTTTGGCCGGCCAAACCAAAGAGGGTTGGCACCCTCTTTGGCCGGCCAAACCGAGCCAAACCCATCGCGAATTAAACTCATTTCATTCGCCCGATAAGCCTTCAAAAGACTCAGCCATTTTAAGTTTCCATTTCGCCACTGATTAATTCAGATTCGACTTATTTCTCTTGATTGGAAAATCCAATTTTCAACTCGTTTTAAATCCCTCGGATTACTCGTAGTGCGTGTGACTAAATAGGCTTTCGATTTATGTTGGTCGTCTATAATTAACCAATTATAGAACGATCATGAGTGGCACCTAGTAGTACATCATGACCCCTAATTAATCGAAAGATCAACGGTTGACCTCAGAAATAATTCTGAAACCCTTCAGCAGCTCTAATGAATCGTGCCTCATTCCCTTCACCATCTTATACCCTCTTGGTTCAGGACATGGTCTGTATGTGTCAGTCCCCACTAGGCTGACTACGTCACACCTAGCCCAAGTAGTGTCTTTCTCGTCCTTTGGATTTCTAATTACTCTCATGTATTTAAGAGACTCATACTCTAAACATGACATGCTCTGGCCAGAGGCTTTGAGTAACAATCCGATGATAGGCCTGGGTATACATCTCCTCGCAAGGAGTGGTGAATCCTTTGTAGGCTGTTCAAACATCTTCGGGCACTTCGGCTTATACCCAATCATCCTGGGTCCACACCTCCTTGGAGATGCTTGCTTAAGATGTTAAAGTATAAGTCTCCATGACCAAGATGACTTGAACACCGCAAGTCAAAGGAACATCGCACTTAAGCTGCAGTAAGAACTTCATTGACATATCTATATAGATTACCATATGAAGTTTTACAGCTAGTCACTCCAATGAACAAGTTCCCTTAACTAGCATCCATGTTTATCTCCGGACATCCCAATGTCACCAGCCAGTGAGAATCAGCTGATTAGAGAATAACCCATGCTAGTCTCAACAGAATTGATAGTGTCCGTTTTTATCAATTCATCGACTAGGGATATTTTCAATACTTCACAATTGCACATGTAGAGATAATCACTAGTTGTGATCCCATCACAAATTCTCTTATGCTGTGAATTGTATTGCGGACATTCAGTAGATGAGTTTAAGATCCCAATCAAATACACTAACATGTATACTCAAATAGTGAATTATCATTTATTAAAATAAATGTTTACAATCATAAGGCGATTGCCTTAGGACACTTCTCTCATATCACTAACAAACTCCCACTTGGACTAATGCCAATCGCTACGGTATCTAATACCACAGGCTCTAACATGACCCTCAAACTTGTTCTGAGGCAAGGCCTTAGTTAAAGGTGTTAGTGATATGAGAGAAGTGTCCTAAGGCAATCGCCTTATGATGTAAACATTTATATTAATAAATGATAATTCACTATTTGAGTATACATGTTTTGTGTATTTGATTGGGATCTTAAACTCATCTACTGAATGTCCGCAATACAACTCACAGCATAAGAGAATTTGTGATGGGATCACAACTAGTGATTATCTCTAATGTGCAAATGTGAAGTATTGAAAATATCCCTAGTCGATGAATTGATAAAAACGGACACTATCGATTCTGTTGAGACTAGCATGGGTTATTCTCTAATCAGCTGATTCTCACTGGCTGGTGACATTGGGATGTCCGGAGATAAACATGGATGCTAGTTAAGGGAACTAGTTCATTGGAGTGACTAGCTGTAAGACTTCATATGGAATCTATCTATAGAAATGTCAATGAAGTTCTTACTGCGGCTTAAGTGCGATGTTCCTTTGACTTGCGGTGTTCAAGTTATCATGGTCATGGAGACTTATACTTTGACATCTTAAGCAAACATCTCCAAGGAGGTGTGGACCCAGGATGATTGGGTATAAGCCGAAGTGCCCGAAGATGTTTGAACAGCCTACAAAGGATTCACCACTCCTTGCGAGGAGATGTATACCCAGGCCTATCGTCGGATTGTTACTCAGAAATCTCTGGCCAGAGTATATCATGTTTAGAGTGAGAGTCTCTAAAATACATGAGAGTAATTAGAAATCCAAAGGACGAGAAAGACACTACTTGGGCTAGGTGTGACGTAGTCAGCCTAGTGGGGACTGACACCATAGACCGTGTCCTGAACCAAGTGGGTATAAGGTGGTGAAGGGAATGAGGCACGATTCATTAGAGCTGCTGAAGGGTTTCAGAATAATTTCTTCTGAGGTCAAACCGTTGATCTTTCGATTAATTGGGGATCATGATGTACTACTAGGTGCCACTCATGATCGTTCTATAATTAATGGGTTAATTATAGACGGCCAACATAAATCGAAAGCCTATTTAGTCACACGTAATACGAGTAATCCGAGGGATTTAAAACGAGTTGAAAATTGGATTTTCCGATCAAGAGAAATAAGTCGAATCTGAGTTAGTCAGAGGCGCAATGGAAGCTAAAAATGGCTAAGTCTTTTGAAGGCTTTTTGGGCGAATTAAATGAGTTTAATTCGTGGCGGTCCGGGTTGATTTTGGCCGACCAAAGAGAGTGTAAACCCCTCTTTGGTGGCCGGCCACAATAGAGGGAGAAAACCAATTAATTTTGGTTTAATTAATAAAATAGATCTAGCGTGATTTATTTTATAAATTATGGATAAATAAATTTGTATAAAGAAATTTATATAAATAAAATTTATAGAAATTTATTCTTTTATGGAAGATTAAAATAATCCATGAATTGGTTTATTTTAATTTTATAAAATCAATTATGAATTGATTTATCCATAATAAGAAAGTTTATAAATTTTTTATAAAATTTATTCCATAATTTAAAGAGAAGAAGAATTAGTTTTTATTATAAATTAGTTTATAATAAAGACTCGGTTTAAACGGAATAATTAATAAGAAAATTTATAAGATAAATTTCTTATAACTAATTCCGTTAATTCGGTTTAGAGGGAGACTTAGCAAAGGAGTTGCTACTATATAAAGGAACCAAAGGCTAGCCCTTATTCCAATCAATTAAGAGATTAATTATTCTCTCCCTCTCTCTCTTAATCTCTTCTCCTCTCCCTCTCCCTCTCTTGCCTAGGGCCGGCGCCCACCCTTGTGGATTAGGGCCGGCGCACCCAACCAACTTCCAAGGTGATGTTGGCGTGAGCAATCAAGGAGGAGGAGAACCCGAACACGAAGAAGAAGAAGCGGATAGCGACTCCTCTCTTCCCGGAATACGATTCCGTTACTTCGTTGGTTAGTTTTTCCATTATTTCTCTTATTCTTCTAGTTGTGCCTTCCGAGAATCTAGTAGTTCTCGTCGGCACAAAACTCGTGACTTTGTGAAGTCATCCCAAAGAGAACTCGGCGTGGACGCGAATAGAGGCGGAGCTTCCAAGGGACGCTACGGTTGGATCTCGTCCCTTACTTCGAGTTACGAGAGGTACTTGGTAAATTAGTTTACTTTTCCGCAAAGTTTTATTTTATGATTATGTCAACACACTATAAGGTTGCATGCTAGATACGAAGTTAAGATAATTTGGGAAATTATTTTATGCAAACTCTTCCGCTGCACGAAAAAATTTGAATTTTACGAACTCGTATCCTTGTCGACATGCACCCGGTCCCAACAGTGGTATCAGAGCCGGTTAGTGTTCGACTTAATCATATAATTGTTTTGTGGAAAACTTTGTCATGATCTCAATTTCGGAAAAAAAATTTTAATTATGGAAACTTTCCAATTATAATAAATTTTAGATTTAGGAATTTCTAAGTTTGGAAATCCTCATGAAATTTCGCAAACTTTTGAAATATCCTAGTTTCTAAATTTTTATAATAATTGTGAAAACTTCCCATCTTTGGAAACTTTCCAAATTTTGGAAATTTATCTATTTTAGAAATTTTCCAATTTTAGAAATATGTAAGTTTTCTTTGTACCAGAAACTTACAATTATTCTGAAAAACTATTTTTGAAATCTCGCAATTTTGGGCACTTTCTTTTGAGAAAGTCTAGACAAATTTATGGACAATTAATTGACAATTAAATTTGAATTGGTTTTTAAATTGACAACAAAATTCTTTATTTTGGAGCCGTCCAATTTAAAGTTAGTTGTTGTAATTTAATTTCCCAATTTTTAATTGAAATTATCATGTTTAATTTGGCTATGCTTGTGAAGCAAACCAAATTGAATTTACGACAAATTATTTTTCTTTGGGTATCTGAGCCTCGGGGAGCCACCCTTAGAAAACGATTTGTTGTAATTTATTAAATCCATGAATAAAATATGTTGAAGAGGTGATGCTCTTACATATTGTTGTCTCCAAAATTAATTAGGAAAATGGTTTCCTATAGAGTTTTCTTAAATGAGATTTTCATGAAAATAATATGTAGTTGAATTAAGGGATTTGTCTCTTAATTTAATAAGATTTGGTTTAGAGAAATCAAAGTCTTGAACATATTATTTCCGAAATTAATTATGATAATTTAGGAAATTGTTTCCCAAAACAATTCCTTTAATTAAGTATGAAATTGGAATTAGGAAATCCAGTTCCTAATCCAATTAATGAGACTTGATAACTTAAGTCACATACATACTTAATTAAGGGAAATCGTTAGTCATGACATAATGTCATGAATGTGCTTAGAAAAGAGAGACCCAAAACCCCTTACAAAATATTAAGGCCAACACCTTCCATT
>JAGFNQ010005298.1:20554-39376 GCA_024364735.1 Boesenbergia rotunda
TACGCAGTTGCCTCGTGGATCATTGTATAAGTTCGGTCCCATAAAGAACACCATTAAAGTTATGTAACAGCAATTGTTACTAAAATTAAAATGATAACCCTTTTCATTCAAGCATGAAATAGATACAATGTTCTTTATTAACGAAGGAACAAAATAACAATTATCCAATTCTAAGACAAGTCCAGTAGGGAGCTTTAGCAAATATGTTCCGATGGCAACAGCAGCAATCTTTGCTCTATTTTTAACTCGCAAATTCACTTCTCCCTTGACGAGTCACCTTCTATTCCTTAGCCCCTGTATGTCATTACATATATGTGAGCTACACCCAGTATCAAGTACCCAGGTGTACGAGGAAATAGAGTGACATATAATAACGAAGATACCTGAAGAGGATGGGGCATCGGATGCCTTCTTCTTCAGGGACTCAAGATAAACCTTGCAGTTTCTTCGCCAGTGGCCCTCCTTGCCGCAGTGATGGCAAGTGCCTTTTGGTGCCTTTTCAATCTTTTTGGCCTTTTTCTTCCTTCCCTTATTTTGTTCTTTGGGCTTCCTCTTAGAGCCTTTCTTTGAGGAACCAACTAACAGCACCATCTTTTGATCCTGCTTTACAGAAGGCTCTACAGTCTTCCACAGGTTAAGCAACTCAGGAATGGTAGTCTCCAGTTTGTTCATCCGATAGTTCATCACAAACTGTGAGTAACTCTTGGGCAAACAATGCAGAATTAAGTCAATACTTAGTTCGTGATCCATTGCAAATCTGAGTGTGCCTAGTTGCTCAATGTACCCCAACATCTTCAACACAAACTGTGAAACAGAAGTGCCTTCCTACATCTTAGAGGTGAAGAGGAGTCTGGAGACCTCAAACCTTTCGGATCTCGCCTGCTCGTCAAACAGCTCATGAAGATGGTTGACGATGGTATGAGCATCCATATGCTCATGCTGCTTTTGTAGCTCAGGTACCATAGCGGCCAGCATGATGCAACTCGCAAGTTCAGAATCGGCCACATGTTTCTGATAGGCCACTAACTGGTCTGGAGTTGCATATTCAGGAGGATGGTTGGGAAGTTGTTCTTCAAGGACATAAGCAAGCTTTTCTGCCTTGAGGACTATCCTCAGGTTTTGAAACCAGTCCATGAAGTTTGGCCCAGTCAGCTTATTGGTGTCCAAAATGGAACACAAATTCAGAGAAGACATGATCAGGTGATTATCCTAGAAATACAAATTGAGGTTATGTGATGAGAATGATAAAGAATGCACCAATATACATTAATTAAATCCTATTTATTTTTCGAATTGAATAACCCTTTTTATCAATTCGGGAGATCGTAGAAACATCTCCAAATAGGTTGATATCCAACCATAGATAAGAACAACCATGGCTAGAGTCCATCAAGTTATTCTTAGCTATGAAGGTTGGTAATTATACCGATTACATATTATATATATGTAACTTTCACATTATGCTATCAACTAATTGAATGTTTGCATAAATCATTGGGTTGTAAACTTATTAACAAGTATGGAACAATATACATAGCACCCAACTGCACCTCTCTTTACTTCGACCTTGGCTGTGGCACAACAAATCGATGCTCCAAGCTTAAGGTTGACCCATTAATCAAGAAATAGTTTTAATATGGTTGGAGCTCATTTAACCATTTAGTCAGGCTTGGATGTGTCCAACAACCAAAACTAAGGATTGACCTCTGACTCCAACTATATTAATCATAAACTAATTCCATAGTTTGAAAATGTTGAGGTTCAAGCCGGGCATGGATGTGTCCATCAACCCAAACCAGAAATAAAACTCCGGTTCTAACCATATTAATGGAAGGTTTTGGCCTTAATATTTTGTAAGGGGTTTTGGGTCTCATCCATTTCTTTTATGCACATTCATGACATATAATTATGTCATATTCTAACGATTTCCTTAATAAAGTATGTATCTGACTTAATTTATCAAGTCTCATTAATTGAATTAGGAACCGGATTTCCTAATTCTAATTTCATACTTTATTCAAGGAATTGTTTTGGGAAACAATTTCCTGAATTATCATAATCAATTTCGGAAATAATATATTTAAGACTTTGATTTCTCTAAATCAAATCATATTAAATTAAGAAACAGATTCCCTTAATTCAACCACATATTATTTTAATGAAAATCTTATTTAAGGAAATATACTCTATAGGAAATAATTTTCCTAATTAATTTTGAAGACAATAATATGTGAGAGCGTCACCTCATAAATCAAATAAGAAAACTATCGTTTGAGAATCACCTCAAAAATTTCCAAGATTTGATTACATATTTTATTTATGGAAAATTAATATCAATAACTTAATTTGGATGGCTCCCCGAGGCTAAATCCAAATTAAACATTTGTCAATTTAAATTCAATTTAGGAAATTTAATTATAACAACTAACTTTAAATTGGACGGCTCCCCGAGGCTCAATCCAAAATAAAGAATTTTGTAAATAATTTAATTTCTAATTATAAATTTAAATGTCAATTAATATTCTCATAATTTGTCTAGACTTTCTTGAAAGAAAGTGCCCAAAATTGCGAGCTTTCCATAAATGGAATGTTTCCAAAACTAAAATATATCAGAATAATTGTAAGTTTCTGGTACAAAGAAAACTTACATTTTACCAAAATTGGAAAATTTCTAAAATAAGAAATTTCCAAAATTGGAAAGTTTCCAAAAATAGAAAGTTTTCACAATTATCATAAAATTTCAGAAACAGAGGTAATTCAAAAGATTGCGAAATTTCATGAGGATTTCTAAACTTTGAAATTCCTAAATTGAAAATTTACCATAATTGGAAAGTTTCCATTATTGAAAATTTTCCAAAATTGAGATCATGATAAAGCTTTCCGCAAAACAATTATATGATTATGTCGAACACAAACCTCGGCTCTGATACCACTGTTGGGACCGGGTGCATATTGACATGGATGCGGGTTCGTAATTTTAAAATTAATTACGTGCAGTGGAAGGTTTAGCATAAATACTTTCTCAAATTATTTAACCACACATCTAAGCATGCAATTTTATCTTGTGTAGACATGATCATATATTTTAAATTTGGCAAAAACGTAAACTAATTTACGTATTACCTCGCGTAACTCGAAGGAAGGGACGAGATCCAACCGTAAGCGTCCCTTGGAAGCACCGCCTCTATTCGCGTCCACGCCGAGTATCTTCGGGATGACTTCGCAATGCCACGAGTTTCGTGTTCTCGAGAACTACTAGATTCTCTGAGAACGCGACAAGAAAAACCAAGAGAGAAGTCGGAAGACTAACCATAAAAGGATGGCCGGTTGGTGCTCCTTCTTGGGGCTGGTTGGCCCACGGCAAGAAGAGGAGAAGAGAAGGAGAGAAAGAGAGGGAGAGAGCCTATGCCTTCATCTCTATGATTATTACCCAAGTCTTGCCATGGGTCCTTTATATAGTGGTCTCTCAACCATCAAGCCTCTCAAATATGGAATAACTTATTCCATCATGCCAAGTTTGATTTTATATCTTAATCATGATAAAAAATCAATCAAGTCTCTTCTCTCCTATGGAATAAATTTCCTTATCATGGTAAATCAATCCATGATTGATTTTATAAAATAAACCAATCCATGGTTCAATTTAATTTCTATGAAAAATAAACCAAACCTTGGTTTATTATATAAAAATTTATATCATCCATAATTTTATAAAACAAATCACACTTGATTTATTTTATAAATTGAACCAAAACTTGGTTCTCTCCCATTGTTGTGGCCGGCCATGCAAAGAGGATGGAGGCCCTCATTGGCCGGCCCATACAAGCCAAGACCCAATAAATTAAACTTATTTAATTCATCTATTATGTCCTCAAAAGACTTAGCCATTTTACGCTTCCGATGCGTCTCTAAAAAATTCAGATTCGACTTATCGTTTGACTCAACCAAACTTAATCTCTCTTGATTGGAAAATCTAATTTTCAACTCATTTTAAATCCCTTGGATTACTCGTAGTGTGTGTGACTAAATAGGCTTTCGATTTATGTTGGCCGTCTATAATTAATCAATTATAAAACGATCATGAGTGGCAGCTAGTAGTACATCATGATCCCCAATTAATCGAAAGATCAACGGTTGACCTCAGAAATAATTCTGAAACTCTTCAGCAGCTCTAATGAATCGTGCCCCATTCCCTTCACCATCTTATACCCTCTTGGTTCAGGACATGGTCTATGTGTGTCAGTCCCCACTAGGCTGACTACGTCACACCTAGCCCAAGTAACGTTTTCTCGTCCTACAGATTCTAATTACTCTCATGTATTTAAGAGATTCATACTTTGAACATGTCATGCTCTGGCCAGAGGCTTCGAGTAACCATCAGACGATAGGCCTCGGGTATACATCTCCTCGCAAGGAGTGGTGAATCCTTTGTAGGCTGTTCAAACATCTTCGGGCACTTCGGCTTATACCCAACCATCCTGGATCTACACTTCCTTGGAGATGCTTGCTTAAGATGTCAAAGTATAAGTCTCCATGACCAAGATGACTTGAACACCGCAAGTCAAAGGAACATCGCACTTAAGCTGCAGTAAGAACTTCACTGACATATCTATATGTAAACTACCATATGAAGTTTTACAGCCAGTTACTCCAATGAACTAGTTCCCTTAACTAGCATTCATGTTTATCTCTGGACATCTCAATGTCACCAGCCAGTGAGAATCAGCTGATTAGAGAATAACTCATGCTAGTCTCAACAGAATTGATAGTGTCCGTATTTATCAATTCATCGACTAGGGACAATTTCAATACTTCACAATTGCACATGTAGAGATAATCACTAGTTGTGAATTCATCACAAATTCTCTCATGCTGTGAATTGTATTGCGGACATTCAGTAAATGAGTTTAAGATCTCAATCAAATACACAAACATATATACTCAAATAGTGAATATTCATTTATTAATATAAATGATTACAATCATAAGGAGATTGCCTTACGACACTTCTCTCATATCACTAACACCATCGGCACAGGCGACCCAGTGAAGGGGATAAGCGTTGACCGAGCATGTGGATTGGATATCACGCAGGAGAGGCCACGTGTCAAGCACCCCCATCGATATAGGCTCTCCTATGGCTGCTATAAATAGGGGTTCACCCCCAAGGCTTCAAACAACTTCGCTTACATCGCTCCAAACACTTTCGTTCAAGTGCTACGCTCCGACAAGCTTTGACTTGAAGATTCCAACACCGCCGACAACCCTCTGCTCCGAATTTCAATCCACCTTGGGCATCGGTAAATTTAATTTACGAAAAGTGTTGTACTTTGAATTTCAATTCTATATCTGTACTCGAATTTATAAATGATTTTTATGAATATAGAATTGCCCAACGTAAACTGTCAAGGGCCGTGGGCCTAGGAGTAGGAGTCGACCGCGACTCCGAACCAATTAAAACCAACTTGTGTTAGCGATTGTTTTATTATTTTCCGCTGCGTAATCGCTCTACTTTTCTGAAAAATTTAAGATCGATATTCACCCCCCCCCCCACTATCGATTTTCTCTGTTCCAACAAGTGGCATCAGAGCGGATGGTTTGAACTTGGTGCAAGCACCAGTTTGAAAGTTTTTTTCGGATTTACAAAAAAATTTAATATTTTTTCGAATCTTTCTAGTTAATCGAGATTGGTGCAACACCACTCAATTTTTTCCTTTATTATATTTTCTTCCCGCACTACTAATCCAAGACACAGTCTTGGAACAAGTTTTGTTTTTAATTTTAGAGTTAAAATTCAAATGGCCATGCAAGAAGGATTCAGCACAGCCAGACCTCCTCTTTTCAGTGGAGAAGATTTCTCCTACTGGAAAAACAAGATGGAAGTCCGCCTGAAAACTCAGGTGGACATGTCGATAATCATCCATTCTGGGCTGGAGATTCCCAAGAACGCAGAAGGAGTGGCGCAACACTATACCGAATGGGACGCCTCACTGAAGAAGAAGATTGAGGCAGATGCAAAGGCAACCCAGACTTTGCAATACAGTTTGACCAAGGAGGAACTGAACCGGGTGGGACCCTTAAGAAGCGCCAAAGAGCTTTGGAACAAGCTGATCGAGCTGCATGAAGGCACTTCCGACACCAGGATCAGCAAAAGAGATCTGTTGCCGAATAGACTCTACACGATCAAGATGAACGAAAGAGAAACAGCAGCACAACTCCACACCAGAATCCAGGAGTTGATGAATGGGCTGCATACGATAGGTCACAAGGTTGAGAACCGTGACATAATCAGGTATACTCTAAATGCGTTCCCAAGGAACACACTATGGGCATCCATGGTAGATGCCTACAAGGTTTCCAGGGATTTTCTAAAATTAAACTAGATGAACTTTTCTTTGAATTAGAACTGCATTAACAGACTAACGCCAATTTGGCCGAAAAGAGTATTGCTTTCATTGAAGGAAAATCTCAAGGAAAAGCCCCCAAGATGAAGCCTCAACCAGAGCCCAAGTCCGACTCAGACTCAGATTCAGAAGATAGCGAAGGGGATAGGCCCAACTTGGTTCGGCTAGCTCGGGACTACTACAAGGAGCTAAAGTACCAAACAAACAAAAAGAAAGCAAGCCGAAGAAAGGAAGATCCAGCAGAACCTTCAACAACTTCAAAAAGCGAAACAAATGTCATCTTCTACGAATGCTTCAAAAAGGGACATTACAAATCAGAGTGCCCCAATCTGAAGGAAGCAAAGAAGGCGCGAAGGAAGAAGGCTCTCAAAGCCACATGGGATGAATCCTCCTCCTCCAAAGAAGAAGAAGTCCCACACGCGAATCTTCTCGCCTTAATCGCTTCGGAAGACGTCGACACTGAATCGGAATCGGAACCAGATGATAGAAGACTCACAATCTCGGAAACGGACAAATAACAGTAAGAGGTTACTCAGAATATGAACTTTCGAAATTAATTTCTTATTTATCTCGCTACTTGGTGAGAGCCATCATCCGGGTCGAGTCCCTCCGATAGGAAGTAAAACGCCTGAAAGAGGAAGCCTACTCGAGTTCCTTGACCGAGAAAATTCAAGAAGGAAACTCCACTCAAGTTCAAAAGCATGAAGAAGAGAATTCCTCCTTGAAAACTCAAGTCAAGGAGCTGAGAGTGGCCTTAGAACGATTCACTTTAGGTTCCAAGGGTCTGGACATGATCCTTGGAAAGCAGAAGTCCATTCTTAACCGATCTGGATTAGGGCATCGAACCATGTCAAGGCAACGTTCTTATTATGCTATATTGAACCAACCTAGAACCCAAGTCCAAGCATGGGTCCCCAAGCTCTGTTTGAACAAGAAAGCTGGACCAAACCAGTATTGGATCCCCAAGGACAAGATTCACATCTTGCTTAACCATTATCGAGGCTTTAGTCTAGGGGGAGCCAAGATAAAAACCATATTCATAATTAAATAAATTTTTTTTTGCGATTTTGTTAAAATGCATGCTTGATCATTAATTTTTTATTTTATCATGCTTAGTTTTAGGACTGGTTAGTTTAAGAACAAATGATTTAGTTGAAATTTGAAAACCTAGTATTGGGAGGAGGTGAGATAATAGTACGTTAGGGAAGCCTTTCAAATAAGGTCAAGTATACTCTACTTCGTCTGTTTAATCTGGTGAAACTAGCCGAAACTACCGATCCAAGACCTAAATTAGTTAGACCAAAATTTCTCAAGAAGTAACATGAAGATGAATTTTCAATTAAGGGCTTTGTCAAGGTAAGGGTTGATGATCCAACAAGGCTACGACCAAAGAAGGCCTAGTGCCTTGCCAAGACCTGGAAGCCAATTATTTAAAATCAAATTCACTTTACTATTTGTTAAATTTGAATCTAACACAAATTTAAATTAATCTTAGATTCAACACAATTTTTTAAAATAAACCTAAACTTTATAAATTTTTTCAAAATTAATTAATTTTTTAAAAACAACTTTATTTTTGTTAAAACCTGTCTCACAAAACCTATAAGTTTAACATGATTGATAACACTAGACTGGGTGAGACAGACTAGGCTGTGAAAATCAATTTTAAAGCTATCCTTGATTCAAATTGGAATCAAGTCTATAAATACTGTATGTGTAGGAACATAAAGATTTGGACCAATAGATATTAGATAGTGGATGCTCCAGACACATGACTGGAGACAAATTGAAATTCACTAAAATCAAGTTTAAGAACCTAGGCTCAGTAGCATTTGGCAACAATGCTACACTCAAAGTCATTGGGTCAGGTATCATTGAACTCAAATATGATTTGTGATTAAAAAGGTACTCTTGGTTGAAAACTTCAAGTTCAATTTGCATAGTATAAGTCAACTATGTGATACTGGCTATATAGTTACATTCACCAACTCTAACTGCCTGATTAGAAACCTCCACGACTCAGAAATTATTCTTAAGGGTCCATGGAAAAAAAATGTTTATACTATCAATCTACCATTAGTACCGAAATACCCCTTGACTCAATTAGAAGAATCCAACCTCTGGCATAGGAGATTAGGTCACACTAATGCTAGACAAATTTTTAAAATTACCCAACTTGGTCTAATTAATGGGGTACCAAAAATTAAGAACTTTGAAAACACAGTCTGTAACTCTTGTAACCAAGGCAAGCAAGCTAAGTCAAACCAGAAATCAAATCAATCAGATTTAACCCAAACCACACTTGAGCTCCTACACCTTGACCTATTTGATTCACATGGAGTCAAGTCACTAAGCGGGAACCGGTACTGCTTAGTTATTATCGATGATTACTCTAGGTTTACCTGGGTTAGGTTCCTGAAAACTAAAGATGAAACCCTAAACCTATTTATTGACTTATGCAAAATAATTGAAAATCAATATGATACCAAAATCAAAAGACATAGGAGTGATCACGGGGGAGAATTTGAGAATCAAAGGTTTGAGGGATTCTGCAAAATAATTGGATATATTCACTAATTTTCCTGTCCTAGAACACCCCAACAAAATGGGATAGTAGAAAGAAAAAATAGAACCCTTCAGGAAGCCGCTAGGGCCAGAAGCAATAAGTACGGCTTGCTATATCCAAAATAGGGTCCTTATTATCAAAAGACATAATAAAACTCCTTATGAACTATATTATCATAGAATGCCTAACCTACATTACATAAGGGTCTTTGGGTGAAAAGTCCATATCTTAAACACCAAGGACTACCTAGGTAAGTTTCAGTCCAAGTCAACCCAGGGGTCTCCTTAGGATATTCAACAACTAGTATGGCATATAGGGTTTATAATAAACAGACCCACAAAATTGAAGAAATGACTAACTTAATCTTTGATGAGGAAATTGAACCAAAACCTGATAGTCAAAACTTGAAACAATCAAATACTGATTAGGAAGACAATGAACAAACAATTGAACCAATAATTGAACCTCTTAATGAAATAACTCTTGAACCAACTACTGCATCAACTGAACCAATAACTGAACCAACCCATGTAGTTGAACGAAACACTGAACCAAACCGTCCAGCCAGACCTGAGGCTGAACCAAGTTCTAGAAGAACCAAGAAACCCAGACTCAGTCACCCGCCTGAACAAATTATGGGTGATCCAACCTTAGGAGTCAAAACTAGGTCTTCCTATAGAAATCTTAGTCATATTGCACTGATTTTAAAAATTGAGCCTAAGACTATAGAGGAAGACCTGACCCTAATTGGACCATAGCTATGCAAGAGGAGTTAGCCCAATTTGAAAGAAACCAAGTCTGGGAACTAGTATCTAAACTTGAGGGCAAGTCTATTATATATACTAAGTGGGTGTTTAGGAATAAAGTAAATGACCAAGGCGAAATAGTTAGAAATAAAGCCCGGTTAGTAGATAAAGGGTTCAGTCAAGTCGAACGATTAGACTATGATGAATCCAATGCCCCAGTAGCCAGACTTGAGTCAATCATAATGTTGTTAGCATTTGCAGCCCATAGAGGGTTCAAGCTATACCAAATGGACGTTAAGTCTGCCTTTTTAAATGGGTTCATCAAAGAAGAAGTCTATGTAGGACAACCCCCAGGGTTTGAGGACATAGAAAAACCTGAGTATGTGTTTTGACTTAAAAAGGCACTTTATGGGTTGAAATAAGCACCTAGGGCATGGTATGAACGTTTATCAACCTATCTTATTTCTAAGGAATTTAACCAAGGCCAGATTGACTCCACCCTTTTTTTTAAATCCAAGAAAATGATATATTTATTGCCCAAATTTATGTTGACGATATAATTTTCGGATCTACCAACTCAAACATTCTAAAAGAAATTGTAAAAATAATGGAAAATGAATTTAAAATGAGCTTGGTAGGTTAGCTTAACTTCTTCTTAGGATTGCAAATTAAACAAACTAGAGATGGTAATTATGTTCACCAATCTAAGTATGCTAAAGAGTTAATAAAGAAATTTAAGATGGATAACTCCAAAAGCATAAGTACCCCTATGACCACTAATGTCAAAATTGATAGTGACCCTGAAGGTAAGCCTGTAGATCTTAAGCTATACCGAAGTATGATAGGAAGTCTACTTTACCTTACAACTAGAAGACCTAATATTCTATTCTCTGTAGGAATGTATGCTAGTTACCAAACTTGTGCTAAGGAATCCCACTTAGCAGCCCGAAAACGAGTACTTAGGTTCTTTAAGGGTACCATAAATGTAGGGATTTGGTATCCTAGGACTTCCACCTTTGAACTGTCAGGATATTCTGACTCTGACTATGCTAGGTGCAAGTTAGATAGAAAAAGTACAAGTGGAAGCTGCCAACATTTAGGACATAACCTAGTCAGCTAGTGTAGCAGAAAACAACACTACGTGGCACTGTCTAGAACAGAAGCAGAATATGTTGCCTTAGGAGAGTGTGTGGCGCAACTCTTATGGATGATGCACACTCTTAAGGACTTCCAGCTTGACTACACCCAAACCCATGTCTATATTGATAACATTTGCTCAATCTACCTAACTAAGAGCCTAATTCAACACTCCAGGACAAAACATATATAAGTTAAACATCATTTTGTAAGGGATCATGTAGCTAGGGGTGAAATAGTACTTAAGCATGTGGACTCAAAGTCCAACATAGCTAATATCTTTACCAAACCCTTACCTGAGTCTGAGTTTAGCTCACTAAGAAGGCAGTTAGGGTTATGCTTAGTAGAATAGGACTGTTCTATATTTTTTTTTCAAAAATTGGCGCAACACTATACCGAATGGGATGCCTCGCAGAAGAAGAAGATCGAGGCTGATGCAAAGGCAACCCAGACATTGCAATGCACTTTGACCAAGGAGGAGCTGAACCGGGTGGGACCCTTCAGCAGCGCCAAAGAGCTTTGGAACAAGCTGATCGAGCTGCATGAAGGCACTTCCGACACGAGGATCTGTAAAAGAGATCTATTGCAGAATAGACTCTACATGATCATGATGAACGAAGGATAAACAGCAGCACAACTCCACGCCAGAATCCAGGAGTTGATGAATGGGCTACATACGATAGGTCACAAGGTTGAGAACCGTGACCTAATCTGGTATACTCTAAACGCGTTCCCAAGGAACACACTGTGGGCATCCATGGTAGATGCCTACAAGGTTTCCAGGGATCATTCTAAAATTAAACTAGATGAACTTTTCTTTGAATTAGAACTGGATTAACAGACTAACGCCACTTTGGTCGAGAAGAGTATTGATTTCATTGCAGGAAAATCTCAAGGAAAAGCCCCCTAGAAGAAGCCTCAACCAGAACCCGAGTCCGACTCAGACTCAGATTCAGAAGATAGCGAAGGGAATAGGCCCAAATTGGTTCGGCTAGCTCGGGACTACTACAAGGAGCTAAAGTACCTAACAAACAAAAAGAAAGCAAGCCGAAGAAAGGAAGATCCCACAGAACCTTCAACAACTTCAAAAAGTAAAACAAATATCACCTTCTACGAATGCTTCAAAAAGGGACATTACAAATCAGAGTGCCCCAATCTGAAGGAAGCAAAGAAGGCGCGAAGGAAGAAGGCTCTCAAAGCCACTTGGGATAAATCCTCCTCCTCCTCCGAAGAAAAAGTCCCACACACGAATCTTCTCATCTTAACCACTTTGGAAGACGTCAACACTGAATCGGAATCGGCACCAGACGATGGAAGACTCACAATCTCGAAAAACGAACAAATAATGGTAAGAGGTTACTCAGAATATGAACCTTTGAAATTAATTTCTTATTTATCTCACAACTTGGTGAAAGTCAAAATCCAGGTCGAGTCCCTCCAACAGGAAGTAAAACGCCTGAAAGAGGAAGCTGACTCGAGGTCCTTGACCGAGAAAATTCAAGAAGGAAACTCCACTCAAGTTCAAAAGCTTGAGAAGAGAATTCCTCCTTGAAAACTCAAGTCAAGGAGCTGAGAGTGGCCTTAGAACGATTCACTTCGGGTTCCAAGGGTCTGGACATGATCCTTGGAAAGCAGAAGTCCGTTCTTAACCGATCTGGATTAGGGTATCGAACCATGTCTAGGCAACGCACTTATTATTCTATATTGAACCAACGTAGTACCCAAGTCCAAGCATGGGTCCCCAAGCTCTGTTTGAACAAGCAAGCTGGACCAAACCAGTATTGGATCCCCAAGGGCAAGATTCACATCTTGCCTAACCATTATCGAGGCTTTAGTCCAGGGGGAGCCAAGATAAAAACCATATTCATAATTAGATAAATTTTTTTTTGCGATTTTGTTAAAATGCATGCTTGATTATTAATTTTTTATTTTATCATGCTTAGTTTTAGGACTGGTTAGTTTAAGAACAAATGATTTAGTTGAAATTTGAAAACCTAGTATTGGATGGAGGTGAGATGATATTACGTTAGGGATGCCTTTCTAATAAGGTCAAGTATACTCTACTTGGTCTGTTTAGTCTGGTGAAACTAGCCGAAGCTATCGATCCAAGACCCAAATTAGTTAGACCAAAATTTCTCAAGAAGTAACTTGAAGATGAATTTTCAATTAAGGGCTTTGTCAAGGAAAAGGTTGATGATCCAATAAGGCTACGGCCAAAGAAGGCCTAGTGCCTCGCCAAGACCTGGAAACCAATTATTGAATATCAAATTCAGTTACTACTTCTTAAATTTGAATCAAACACAAATTTCAATTAATCTTTGATTCAACACAATTTTTCAAAATAAACCTTAACTTTATAAAATTTTTCAAAATTAATTAATTTTTTTAAAAAACTTTATTTTTGTTAAAACCTGTCTCACAAAACCCATAAGGTTAACATGATTGATAACACTAGACAGGGTGAGACATGCTAGGCTGTAAAAATCAATTTTAAAGCTATTCTTGATTCTAATTGTATCCAAATCAATAAATACTTTATGTGTAGGATCATAATGATTTAGACCAATGCATGTTGGATAGTCGATGCTCCAGACACATTACTGGACTCAAATTGAAATTCACTAAAATCAAGTTCAAGAACCTACGCTCAGTAGCATTTGGCAACAATGCTACACTCAAAGTCATTGGGTCAGGTAACATTGAACTCAAATATGATTTTGTGATTAAAAAGGTACTCTTGGTTGAAAACTTCAAGTTCAATTTACTTAGTATAAGTCAACTATGTGATACTGGCTATATAGTTACATTCACCAACTCTGACTACCTGATTAGAAACCTCCAAGACTCAGAAATTATGCTTAAGGGTATTAGGAAAAACAATGTTTATACTATCAATCTACCATTAGTACCGAAATGCCTCTTGACTCAATTAGAAGAATCCAACCTCTGGCATAGGAGATTAGGTCACACTAATGCTGGACAAATTTCTAAAATTACCCAACTTGGTCTAATTAAAGGGGTACCAAAAATTAAGAACTTCGAAAACACAGTCTGTAACTCATGTAACCAAGGTAAGCAAACTAAGTCAAACCAGAAATCAAATCAATCAGATTTAACCCAAACCACACTTGAGCTCCTGCACCTTGACCTATTTGATTCACATGGAGTCAAGTCACTAAGCGGGAACCGGTATAGCTTAATTATTATCGATGATTACTCTAGGTTTACCTGGGTTAGGTTTTTGAAAACTAAAGATGAAACCCTAAACCTATTTATTGTCTTATGCAAAATAATTGAAAATCAAAATGATACCAAAATCAAAATACATAGGAGTGATCACGGGGGAGAATTTGAGAATAAAAGGTTTGAGGAATTCTGCAAAATAAATGAATATATTCATGAATTTTCCTATCCTAGAACTCCCCAACAAAATGGGATAGTACAAAGAATAAATAGAACCCTTCAGGAAGTCGCTAGGGCCATGCGCAATGAATTAAACCTAGCTATCCAATTTTGGGCAGAAGCAATAAGTACGACTTGCTATATCTAAAATAGGGTCCTTATTAACAAAAGACATAATAAAAATCCATATGAACTATATTATCATAGAATGGCTAACCTACATTACATAAGGGTTTTTGAGTGCAAAGTCCATATCTTAAACACCAAGGACTACCTAGGTAAGTTTCAGTCCAAGTCAACCCTAGGAGTCTCCTTAGGATATTTAACAACTAGTAGGGCATATAGGGTTTATAATAAACAAACCCACAAAATTCAAGAAATGACTAACTTAATCTTGGATGAGGAAATTCAACCAAAACCTGATAGTCAAAACATGAACCGATCAAATACTGATCAGGAAGACAATGAACAAACAATTGAACCATCAATTGAACCAATGATTGAACCTCATAATGAACTAACTCTTGAACCAACTACTGCATCAACTGAACCAATAACTGAACCAACCCAAGTAGTTGAATGAAACAATGAACCAAACCGTCCAGCCGGACCTGAGGCTGAACCAAGTTCTAGAAGAACTAAGAAACCCAGACTCAGTCACCCGTCTGATCAAATTATGGGTGATCCAACCTTAGGAGTCAAAACTAGGTCTTCCTATAGAAATCTTAGTCACATTTCACTGATTTTAAAAATTGAGCGTAAGACTATTGAGGAAACCCTACCTGATCCTGATTGGGCCATAGCTATGCAAGAGGAGTTAGCCCAATTTGAATGAAACCAAGTCTGGGAACTAGTACCTAAACCTGAGGGCAAGTCTATTATAGATACTAAGTGGGTGTTTAGGAATAAAGTAAATGACCAAGGGGAAATAGTTAGAAATAAAACCCAGTTAGTAGCTAAAGGGTTCATTCAAGTCGAAGGATTAGACTATGATGAAACCTATGCCCCAGTTGGCAAACATGAGTCAATCATAATGTTGTTAGCATTTGCAACCTATAGAGGGTTCAAGCTATACCAAATGGACGTTAAGTCTTCCTTTTTAAATGGGTTCATCAAAGAAGAAGTCTATGTAGGATAACCCCCAGGGTTTGAGGACATGGAAAAACATGAGTATGTGTTTTGACTTAAAAAGGCACATTATGTTGGATTGAGAGAGCCGATAGAGGGCGGGGTGAATATCGGAAAGCGTTCGGATTTTAGAAATTAGAGAAATTTCACAGCGGAATAAAGACAATCACGAACACAGGTATTTTACTTGGTTTGGAGCCTAGGTCGACTCCTACTCTAAGGACCACGATCGTTTACCATTTTCTGCGGGCAATTCTATATGTCGCAAAAATAGTTTACAAAAGATTTTACAGAATTCAGTACAGTAAACTAAAATTGCTCTTCGTTACCGACATCCGTTGTAGGTTGATTTGTCGGAGCGGAAGGACGTCATTGGCGCTTGTATCTCTAGTCGGGAGGTGTCCGGAGCAGAGCGGGGGAGCAGAAGAGCGTTGGAACGTTGAAAAAATTGTTGCCTTGAAGCCCTGGTTCGAGGGTCCTTTTATAGGGCCTGGGGGCGCCCGGGACGTCGGGGGCACCCCCCCCCCCCACATGTCATCCGATCCGCCTCGGTCTCGGTCAGCTTCTGATCCCTTTACATTCAGGATCAGCATTGACCGGGGCGCCCGGAGCGCTCGGGGCGCCCGCATTGACCGGGTCAAAGCTTATCCCTTGGCTTCGCTGGCTTTTGGTTCGTTGGCTTGCACTTGGGGGCGCCCGGGACGCTGGGGGCACCCGGGAGCACGGGGGCGCCCCCCAGTAGCTGTTCGAAGCCTTCCTTACTTACATTGTTTTGTATGCACCTTGGGGGCGCCCGGGACACTCCGGGCGCCCTACTCAACCACTGCCTCACTCCTTTGAGGCTCTCTGAGCTGCAGACACTCGTTCCTTTGATCCTGCATCCAGGGTTAGTCCAAAACAACAAAAAATAATAATGTGTTAGTTTATACAGCCTTAGCTGTCTTGGTTCTGACTTTGGGTCTCCAAAATGGAACCCTAGGTCGAACCGACGCCTACTGTTCCCTCGACGGGGAACGCGTCCTCACCTACTCCTCTCTGGAGAATGTACCTGATGCCAACCGCTCCTCTGGTTGGACTTTTGCCCGGCTGTCCTTTGCCAGGTCTTGGATGCCGAGCTATCCTTCGCTCGGTGCCTAACATTCCTTCGCTAGGGCTTCAGTCCCAGGCTGTTCTTCGCCTGGCTCCTAGCAGTCCTTCGCTAGGGCTTTTGTCCCTGGCATTCCTTCGCCAGTGCCAAGCATTCCTTCGCTAGGGCTTTTTGCCCTGGCATTCCTTCGCCAGTGCCTAGTAGTCCTTCGCTAGGGCTTTTTACTCTGCACACTAGAGTGACATGTTAGATAACAAATAAGACTTATCTTTTGAACCCGTTACCATTATCAAAACACAGGTTTGACTTGGGTGCTTTCTGCACCAACACTTTATGGGTTGAAACAAGCACCTAGGGCATGGTATGAACGTTTATCAACCTATCTTATTTCTAAGGAATTTAACCAAGGCCAGATTGACTCCACCCTTTTTTTTAAAACCCAAGAAAATGATATTTTTATTGCCCAAATTTATGTTGACGATATAATTTTTGGATCTACCAACTCAAACTTTCTAAAAGAATTTGTAAAAATAATGGAAAATGAACTTAAAATGAGCTTGGTAGGTGAGCTTAACTTCTTCTTAGGATTGCAAATTAAACAATCTAAAGAGTTAATAATGAAATTTAAGATGGATAACTCCAAAAGCATAAGTACCCCTATGACCACAAATGTCAAAATTGATAGTGACCCTGAAGCTAAGCCCGTAAATCTTAAGCTATACCGAAGTATGATAAGAAGTCTACTTTACCTTACAACTAGCAAACCTGATATCCAATTCTCTGTAGGAATGTGTGATAGGTACCAAACTTGTGCTAAGGAATCCCACTTACCAACCCTAAAATGAGTACTTAGGTACATTAATGGTACCCTAAATATAGGGATTTGGTATCCTAGGACTTCCACCTTTGAACTGACTAGATATTTTGACTCTGACTATGCTTGGTACAAGTTAGATAGAAAGAGTACAAGTGGAAGCTGTGAACTTTTAGGACATAGCCTAGTCAGCTAGTGTAGCAGAAAACAACACTGCGTGGCACTGTCTACAACAGAAGCAGAATATGTTGCCTTAGGAGAGTGTGTGGCGCAACTCTTATGGATGATGCACACTCTTAGGACTTCCAGCTTGACTACACCCAAATCCATGTCTATATTGATAACATTAGCTCAATCAACCTGACTAAAAACCCAATTCAACACTTCAGGACAAAACATATAGAAGTTAAACATCATGTTGTATGGGATCATGTAGCTAGGGGTTAAATAGTCCTTAAGCATGTGGACTCAAAGTCCAACTTAGCTAATATCTTTACCAAACCCTTACCTGAGTCCGAGTTTAGCTCACTAAGAAGGCAGTTAGGGTTATGCTTAGTAGAATAGGACTGCTCTATATATTTTTTTTTCAAAAATTGGTTTATTTTTTAATGTTTGAAAAATCATTTCTTTTATTAAGTTTTTTTATATTTTAAATGATTTCCCAACTTAGTTTTTTTTCAAAAACTTACCCCCTTCAAAACTAAGGTTTTTTCGCAAATGGACTTAGCTTAGACCCTAACCCTAGAACTGCATGCACCTATAGATCTAGAAGCCAGCATCTCACAAGCACCTTAGGGTACTTTTGAGTGATAACCTAGACTGGGTTGAGATGCTTAGGTCTATGCCTTGATTCATGATGCTTTATGTCAGTGCATCTGCAGTAATTGGGGCAATAAATACAAGATGAACAGCAATCAGGTTAAGTGTCATGCTTGCAATCAGGTTAAGTGTCATGCTTAGAAAATCTAACTTGATCAGATCACTTAACTTGACTAACCCTTGCGAAAGCTACTGTTTATGACAGTTAGTAAGTAGCTAACATGGTTAGACAAGACCCGAACAAGAATGGTTTAATTTAGTTTGGTCCAGTTTATGCTTAAAATCATTAGAGTTGGTTCAATACAGAACCTTATTTTTTTTGCTCTAATTTATGTGCTGTATTAATTTATTTTTTGATATATGGCGAAGGGAGAGAGAAAGGAAAGAAAATTTGAATTTTTTCTTTTCAAAATTTTTATTCAAAAAGTAAATAACTAAGTGCTTAAAATGTTTTTCAAATCTTTGAGTTAAAAATTGGGTTCTCTAAGTGTTTTTGTTGCACAAAGTATGTTCAAGAAAATTTTCTAAGTGTGAAAAGCTTGCAAAAATCTTTTGGAAAATTTTCTAAGTGTGAAAAACTTACAAAAATCTTTTGGAAAATTTTTTAAGTGTGAAAAATTTGTAAAAACTTTTTGGAAAATTTTCTAAGTATGAAAAGCATGCAAAAACCTTTTGGAAAATTTTCTAAGTATAGAAAGCTTGAAAATTTTTAACCTTGT
>JAGFNQ010005298.1:42897-206831 GCA_024364735.1 Boesenbergia rotunda
CATAGCTAAGAAAAACTTGATGGCCACAGTCATGGTTGTTTCTTATCTATGGTTGGATATCAACCTATTTGGAGATGTTCCTACGATCTCCCGAATTGATAAAAAGGGTTATTCAATTTGAAAAATAAATAGGATTTTATTTATGTATGTTGATACATTCTTTAATCATTCTTCTCACATAACTCAATTTGTATTTCTAGGATAATCACTGATCATGTCTTCCTAAATTGCGTTCCATTTTGGACACCAATAAACTGACTGGGCCAACTTCATGGACTGGCTTCGAAACCTAAGGATAGTCCTCAAGGCGGAAAAGCTTGCTTATGTCATTGAAAATCAACTTCCCAACCATCCTCCAGAGATGCAACTCCAGACCAATTGTTGGCCTATCAGAAACATGTGACCGATTCTGAATGGCGGTTGCATCATGCTAGCCTCTATGGTACCTGAGCTGCAAAAGCAGCATGAGCATATGGATGCTTATACCATCATCTTCCATCTTCATGAGTTTTTGAAGAGCAGGTCGAGATCCGAAAGGTTCGAGGTCTCCAGACTCCTCTTCACCTCAAGATGCAGGAAGGCACTTCTGCCTCACAATTTGTGTTAAAGATGTTGGGGTACATTGAGCGACTGGGCACACTCAGTTTGCAATGGATCATGAACTAAGTATTGACTTAATTCTGAATTGTCTGCCCAAAAGTTTTCACAATTTGTGATGAACTATCGGATGAACAAGCTGGAGACTACCATTCCTGAGTTAATCAACATGCTGAAGGCTGTAGAGCCCGCTGTAAAGCAGGATCAAAAGCGGTACTGTTAGTTGGTTCCTCGAAGAAAGGTTCTAAGAGGAAGGCCAAAGAACAGAATAAGGGAAGAAGAAAAAGGCCAAGAAGACTGAAAAGAAACCAAAAGGAACTTGCCATCATTGTGGCAAGGAGGGTCACTGGCGAAGAAACTGCAAGGCTTATCTTGAGTCCTTGAAGAATAAGGCATCCGATGCCCCTTCCTCTTCAGGTATCTTCGTTATTGAATGTCACTCTATTTCCTCAAATACCTGGGTACTTGATACTGGGTGTAGCTCACATATATGTAATGACATACAGGGGCTAAGGAATAGAAGAAGACTTGTCAAAGGAGAAGCAAATATGCGAGTTGGAAATGGAGCAAAGATTGCTGCTGTTGCCATCGGAACCTATTTGCTAAAGCTCCCCACTGGACGTGTCTTAGAATTGGATAATTGTTATTTTGTTCCTTTATTAATAAAGAACATTGTATCTATTTCATGTTTGAATGAAAAAGGTTATCATTTAACTTTTAGTAACAATTGTTGTTACATAACTTTAAATGGCGTTTTTTTATGGGAATGGAACTTTGTGCAATGGCATCTACACGTTAGATTTATCCAGTGACGTTTTCAATATCGAAGTTAGCAACAAACGTGCTCGAACAGATAATCGAATAGACTCCTACACGTGGCACTGTCGTCTTGGCCATATAAGTAAGAAACGCATGACCGAATTACATCGATGTGGAATTTTGGAATCATTTGAACCCGATTCATTTGATACATGCGAATCATGCTTAAAAGGCAAGATGACCAAATTACCCTTTTCCGGAAAAGGTAATCCAGTGGGAGAATTGCTTGGTCTAATACATACCGATGTATGTGGACCAATGTCAACTCTAGCACAAGGAGGCTATAGCTACTTCATCACCTTTATCGATGATCACTCACGATTCGGGTATGTGTTCTTGATGAAACACAAATCTGAAGCTTTTGAGAAATTCAAAGAGTTCAGAAATGAAGTAGAGAAACAACTTGGCAAAAGTATTAAAATACTTCGATCCGATCGGGGTGGTGAATACTTAAGTCAAGAGTTTCAAGATTATCTTAGGGACAATGGGATACTGTCCCAATGGACTCCGCCGTATACACCACAGCATAATGGTGTATCTGAGAGGCGCAACCGAACCTTGATGGACATGGTTAGGTCTATGATGAATCATGCAACTCTTCCAAAATCATTTTGGGGCTATGCACTTAAGACAGCTGTTTACTTGCTAAACAGAGTCCCGACCAAGGTAGTCTCTACTACTCCATATGAGATTTGGAATAGTAAGAAACCTCACTTAACTCACCTTAAGATATGGGGTTGTCCTGCTTATGTGAAGCGGGTTATATCAGACAAATTGGATGCTAAGTCTGATAAATGTCTATTTATTGGGTATCCTAAGGAAACGAAGGGTTACCAATTCTATCATCCCTTGGAGCAAAAGATGTTTGTTTCAAGGCATGCTGTATTTCTAGAAAAAGAATTTCTTTTACAAGAAAATAGTGGGAGTGGCATTGAACTTGATGAAGTTCAAGAAACTCCAATAGACATTACAGAGACACATAGTCTAGACCCGCAACCGATAATTCATAGTGATGAGCTATTAGTTGAACCTAAAACAACACCACCTCTTCGTAGGTCTGATAGGACACGCAATATTCCAGAGAGATACGGATTTCTCATAAGTGAATCGAACGACGTGTTACTCATAAGCGATGATGAACCTATCAGTTATGAAGATGTTCTGAAAAATTCAGAAAGGGACAAATGGCTTGAGGCCATGAAGTCGGAAATGGATTCCATGTACGAAAATCAAGTATAGGACTTGGTTAACCCACCTGAAGGGATTAAGCCCATAGGGTGCAAGTGGGTTTTCAAGAAGAAAACCGACATGGAAGGTAATGTTGTTACCTTTAAGGCTAGATTAGTGGCAAAAGGATATCGTCAAAAACAAGGAATTGATTATGACGAAACCTACTCGCCAGTAGCTATGCTTAAATCCATTCGGATGCTCCTAGCCATAGCAGCTCATTATGATTATGAGATATGACAAATGAATGTGAAAACAGCTTTCCTTAATGGAAACCTGCTTGAGGATGTATACATGATACAACCTGAAGGTTTCACATCGGTTGATAAAACCAAAGTATGCAAGCTTCGACGATCCATATATGGATTGAAGCAAGCATCAAGGAGCTGGAACATCCATTTTGATGAGACAATCAAAGTGTTTGATTTCTCACAAAATCCTGACGAACTTTGTGTGTACAAGAAGGTTAGTGGGAGTGCAGTCGTATTCCTAGTATTATATGTCGATGACATCTTACTTATAGGAAACGATATATCAGTTTTACAGACAGTTAAAATTTGGTTGTCCAAAACTTTCTCCATAAAAGACCTGGGAGAAGCAACCTATATCCTTGGGATTAGAATCTATAGAGATAGATCAAAACGGTTGCTTGGTTTTTCGCAGTCTACATATATAGACCGAGTGCTAAAAAGGTTTAGCATGTCGGAATCCAAGAAAGATTACCTTCCCATCAGGCATGGGATCAACCTTTCAAAGTCTATGTGTCCGCGCACAGAAGACGAGAGGATTTGCATGAATAAGATTCCCTATGCATCCGCAATAGGATCTATCATGTATGCTATGTTATGTACAAGGCCCGATGTATCGTATGCTTTGAGCGTCACAAGCAGATACCAGTCGGATCCGGGAATGGATCATTGGGCGGCTGTAAAGACAATCCTTAAGTACTTAAGAAGAACTAAGGATGTGTTCCTAATATATGGAGAAGGAGATATGGTAATACGTGGGTATACAGATGCCAGTTTCCAGATAGATAAGGATGACTCCAAATCGCAGTCTGGATACGTATTTACTTTGAATGGAGGCGCAGTAAGTTGGAAAAGTTCCAAACAAGACACCGTAGCGGATTCTACCACGGAAGCGAAATATATCGCAGCTTCGGAAGCAGCAAAGGAAGCAGTTTGGATCAAGAAGTTTGTCTCAGAACTTGGTGTGGTTCCAACCATTGATGAAGCAGTGCCGGTTTACTGCGACTACAATGGAGCTATTGCACAAGCGAAGGAACCAAGGTCTCATCAGCGATCCAAACACGTGCTTCAACGCTATCATCTGATCAGAGAGATTATAAGTAGGAATGACATACAAATTGAGAGGGTTCCCACTGAAAGGAATATAACGGATCCTTTAACTAAGGCCTTGCCTCAAAGCAAGTTTGAGAGACATGTTAGAGCCTATGGTATTGGATACCGTAGCGATTGGCATTAGGCCAAGTGGGAGTTTGTTAGTGATATAAGAGAAGTGTCCTAAGGCAATCGCCTTATGATTGTAAACATTTATTTTAATAAATGATAATTCACTATTTGAGTATACATGTTTGTGTATTTGATTGGGATCTTAAACTCATCTACTGAATGTCCGCAATACAACTCACAACATAAGAGAATTTGTGATGGGATCGCAACTTGTGATTATCTCTATATGTGCAAATGTGAAGTATTGAAAATATCCCTAGTCGATGAATTGAAAAAAACGGACACTATCAATTCTGTTGAGACTAGCATGGGTTATTCTCTAATCAGCAGATTCTCACTGGCTGGTGACATTGGGATGTCCGGAGATAAACATGGATGCTAGTTAAGGGAACTAGTTCATTGGAGTGACTAGCTGTAAAACTTCATATGGTTATCTATATAGATATGCCAATGAAGTTCTTACTGCAGCTTAAGTGCGATGTTCCTTTGACTTGCGGTGTTCAAGTCATCTTGGTCATGGAGACTTATACTTTAACATCTTAAGCAAGCATCTCCAAGGAGGTGTGGACCCAGGATGATTGGGTATAAGCCAAAGTGCCCGAAGATGTTTGAACAGCCTACAAAGGATTCACCACTCCTTGCGAGGAGAGGTATACCCAGGCCTATCGTCGGATTGTAACTCAAAAACCTCTGGCCAGAGTATATCATGTTAAGAGTGTGAGTCTCTTAAATACATGAGAGTAATTAGAAATCCAAAGGACGAGAAAGACATTACTTGCGCTAGGTGTGACGTAGTCAGCCTAGTGGGGACTGACACAAATAGACCGTGTCCTGAACCAAGTGGGTATAAGATGGTGAAGGGAATGAGGCACGATTCATTAGAGCTGCTGAAGGGTTTCAGAGTAATTTCTTCTGAGGTCAAACCGTTGATCTTTCGATTAATTGGGGATCATGATGTACTACTAGGTGCCACTCATGATCGTTCTATAATTAATGGGTTAATTATAGACGGCCAACATAAATCGAAAGTCTATTTAGTCACACGCACTACGAGTAATCCGAGGGATTTAAAATGAGTTGAAAATTGGATTTTCCGATCAAGAGAAATAAGTCGAATCTGAGTTAATCAGAGGCGCAATGGAAGCTAAAAATGGCTAAGTCTTTTGAAGGCTTTTTGGGCGAATTAAATGAGTTTAATTCGCGTTGGTTCGGCTCGGTTTGGCCGGCCAAAGAGGGTGCAAACCCTCCTTGGTTGGCTGGCCACCTAAAGGGAGAAAAACCAATTAATTTTGGTTTAATCAATAAAATAAATCTAGCGCGATTTATTTTATAAATTATGGATAAATAAATTTGTATAAAGAAATTTATATAAATAAATTTATAGAAATTTATTCTTTTTATGGAAGTTAAAATAATCCATGAATTGGTTTATTTTAATTTTATAAAATCAATTAAGAATTGATTTTTCCATAATAAGAAAGTTTATAAATTTCTTATAAAATTTTATTCCATAATTTAAAGAGAAGAAGAATTTGTTTTTATTATAAATTAGTTATAATAAGACTAGGCTTAACGGAATAAGTCATAAGAAATTTTATAAGATAAAATTCTTATGATAACTAATTCCGTTAATTTCGTTAAAGAGGAGACTTGGCAAGGGAGAAACAACTATATAAGGAACCAAAGGGAAGCCTTTGATTCTTAATGAATAATTGATAGAGATTAATTATTCTCTCACTCTCTCTCTTTAATTCCTCTCTTCTCCTTCTCTATTCCCCTTAGGGCCGGCGCCCTTCATCATCCCTAGGGCCGGCGCACACCAACCCTAGGGCCGGCGCATCCTCTCATCAAGGTGGTTGTCGTGAGCTTCAAGAAGAAGGAGAAACGAAACAAGAAGAAGAAGAAGCGGATAGCGACTCCTCTCTTCTCGGAATTCGATTCCGTTTCTTTGTTGGTTAGTTTCCCTTTCCTCTCTTGATCTTCTTTGTTGTGTCTTTAGAGAATCTAGTAGTTCTCGTCGGCATAAAACTCGTGGCTTTGCGAAGTCATCCAGAAGAGAACTCGGCGTGGACGCAAATAGAGGCGGAGCTTCCAAGGGACGCTACGGTTGGATCTCGTCCCTTACTTCGAGTTACGAGAGGTATAATGTAAATTAGTTTACTTTTCCGTAAAGTTTTAATTTATGATTATGTCAACACACCATAAGGTTGCATGCTAGATACGTGGTTAAAATAATTTAGGAAATTATTTTATGCTAATTCTTCCGCTGCACGTAAAAATATTAAATTTTACGAACCTGTATCCTTGTCGACATGCACCCGGTCCCAACAGCCTTAATAGTGGCTGAGGATGCCTTGCACGGATATAAACTCCGGGAATGCCTTGAATCCGAGAAGAACCAGGCGCTTGAAGGGGAGCTGCAGAAATTATCACAGGAGCGGGATCAACTCCTGGCCCAAACGGGAGAGTTGATCGGTCAAGTTAACCTCCTGGAATTCCCGAAGAAAGTCTTGGAGGACCGGGATGTGGACTGAGAGCGCCTGATGGCTCTGCGAGATCACAACTTGGAGCTGTCGAACTCTTATGCAGCCGATCTTCAGGATCAATTGCCCCGGCCAAAGCACAAACTGCTGCTGCTACTCAGAAACTCCAGGAGGTGCAAGAGACTCAGGCTTACCTATTCCAAGAGGTGGCGACATTGAAAACTGCCAAGGAGGAGGCCGAGGCCAAGGTACAGCAGCACCGGGGCGACCACGCAATTAAACTATCCCAGATCGATGCGGAGTCCAGGGCTAAGTTCTTGGAGTCGGAGGAGTATGCTGAGGTGGTGGTTGTGCAAGCATTGAAGCGCCTCAAACAGGGCTTCTATGGCGCTATCCGCCAGCTAGAGAAGGACCAGCTACTGAAACCCGGCTCGGACATGCGTACCATAACTGTCCAGCGTGTTTGGGATGATCTGTCCCTAGAGGAGCGGGTTTATAGGATATATAGGCATAGACTCCTTGACAGTCCCTCACCCGTTGTAGCTTCTTTTTTTTAAGCTCTCTTTGTTGTAGGACAAGTGAGTGGTCGTTTTATTATTGAATGACAACTTCGCTTATATTTGGAGGGATTTCTTGTTCCCCTTAAAATGCCAGCTCCGAGAAAAGCTGGGAGGTCGTAGGGTTTAATCTGCTCTTGGCGGGGCGTGTACAGCTCCGAGGTCGAGTCTACACACCAAGGGGCTGTAGGATTTAATCAGCTCTTGGCCAGACGTGTACAGCTCCAAGGCCGAGCCTACACACCAAGGGGCTGTAGGATTTAATCAGCTCCTGGCCAGGCGTGTACAGCTCCGAGGCCAAGCTTACACACCAAGGGGCTGTAGGATTTAATCAGCTCTTGGCCGGGCGTGTACAGCTCCGAGGCTAAGCCTACACACCAAGGGGCTGTAGGGTTTAATCAGCTCTTGGCGGGGCGTGTATAGCTCTAAGGCCGAGCCTACACACCAAGAGGCTGTAGGGTTTAATTAGCTCTTGGCCGGGCGTGTACAGCTCCGAGGCCAAGCCTACACATCAAGGGTTTGTAGGGTTTTATCAGCACTTGGCCGGGCGTGTACACGCCTCGAAGCCAAGCCTACACACCAAGGGGCTGTAGGGTTTAATCAGCACTTGACCAGGCGTGTATAGCTCCGAGGCCAAGCCTACACATCAAGGGGCTGTAGGGTTTTATCAGCACTTGGCCGAGCGTGTACACGCCCCGAGGCCAAGTCTACACACCAAGGGGTTGTAGGGTTTAATCAGCTCTTGGCCGGGCGTGTACAGCTCCGAGGCCAAGCCTACACACCAATGGGTTGTAGGGTTTAATCAGCTCTTGGCCGGGCGTGTACAGCTCCGAGGCTAAGCTTACACACCAAGGGGTTGTAGGATTTAATCAGCTCTTGGTCGGGCGTGTACAGCACCGAGGCTAAGCCTACACACCAAGGGGCTGTAGGGTTTAATCAGCTCTTGGTCGGGCGTGTACAGCACCGAGGCCAATCCTACACACCAAGGGGTTGTAGGGTTTAATTAGCTCTTGGCTGGGCATGTACAGCTCCGTGGCCAAGCCTACACACCAAGGGGCTGTAGGGTTTTATCAGCTTTTGGTCGGGCATGTACAGCTCCAAGATCAAGCCTACACACCAAGGGGTTGTAGGATTTAATCAGCTCTTGGCTGGGCGTGTACAGCTCCGAGGCCAAGCCTACATACCAAGGGGTTGTAGGGTTTTATTAGCTCTTGGTTGGGCGTGTACAGCTCCGAGGCCAACCTACACACCACGGGACTGTAGGGTTTAATCAGCTCTTGACCGGGCATGTATGACTCTGAGGCCAAGCCTACACACCAAGGGGATGTAGGGTTTAATCAGCTCTTGACCGGGCATGTATGACTCTGAGGCCAAGCCTACACACCAAGGGGATGTAGGGTTTAATCAGCTCTAGGCCGGCGTGTACGGCTCCGAGGCCGACCCTACGCACCAAGGGGTTGTAGGGTTTAATCAGTTCTTGGTCGGGCATGTACAGCTCAGAGGCCAAGCCTACACACCAAGAGGTTGTAGGGTTTTAATCAGCACTTGGCCGGGCGTGTATAGCTCCGAGGCCAAGCCTACACACCAAGGGGCTGTAAGGTTTTAATCAACACTTGGCCGAGCGTGTACAGCTCCAAGGCCAAGCCTACACACCAAGGGGCTATAGGGTTTAATCTCGGTTGGGGGACTCAGTATTTTTCCAAATGACATGTCACTCGCACTTTTTATTGATTATACTGCAAGGCAGTGAAGAAGTAAAAAATACATCAAACAAATACACCGCATGATACCTCACTGAGTACCGTAGGGGCGGAGATGGTTGGCATGTCAGGGCCTTTCCAATATTTTGCCTTTATTGTCTTCCAGGTAATAGCTACCTCCTGTGAGTTTCTTGATGACGACATAGGGGTCGTCCCACTGCGGGTCCAACTTCCTGGGGTCCCCTATCGGCTTTATTCTCTTCTAGACTCGATCATCCACTTCGAAGTGGCGGGCGATCACTCGACGATTGTAGGCTTGCTGCATCCTTCTTCGATATGCCTCCAACCTTGCCGCGACTTTATCCCGCACCTCCGAGATGAGGTCTAGATTAATTAGCCGCTCCCAGTCGTTGTCTTCCTTGCGATAATACTTCCGTCGGGGGGACTCTTCCCCTACCTCCACTGGGATGACGCCCTCTGCGCCATAAACCAGCTGGAAAGGGCTCTCGCCCGTCCCTTCTTTCGGGGTAGTCCGGTAGGACCACAGGATGCTGGGGAGTTCTTCAACCCAGCTTCCCCCGATGTAGTCTAACTTTATCTTGAGCCCCCGCAGAATTTCTCGATTGACGACTTCGTCTTATCCATTGCTCTATGGGTATGCCACTGAGGTGAAGGCCTGTTGAATGCCTAATCCTTCGCACCACTCCTTCAGCTTACGCCCAGAAAATTGTCGCTCATTGTCGGATACCAGCTTGTGCAGGATGCCGTACCGGTAGACAATGTCTCTCCATAAGACTTTCATCACAACCCCTTCCGTGATGTTCGCCAAAGGTTCGACTTTTACCCATTTGGAGAAGTAGTCAATGAGGACCAGCAGAAATTTCTTCTGCTAGGGCCCAACGGGAAAGGGACCCACAATGTCCATTCCCCATTGGTCAAAAGGGCAGGGTACTGTAAAAACTCGCAAGGGCTAGGTCGGACGATGAGTTACTTGTTGTTGTCTCTGGCTGGCTTCGCACCGGGCCACAAAATTAAACGCATCGGCCTGCAAGGGAGGCCAAAAGTATCCCGCCAAAAGGATATTCCGAGACAGGGATCTTCCTCCCACGTGGCTCTCACAGATGCCCTCATGTACCTCCCTCATCACGTAGCTGATCTCCTCCAACCCGACGCATTTTAGGAGAGGTCGGGCGAAGGCTCTCTTATATAGCTGATCTCCTACCAGTGTGAACCTAGCCACTCGCCAGCGAAACAACCAACTCTCTTGGCGCCCACTCGGAAGGGATCCATCCCGGAGGAATGCTATGTAGGTATCCCTCCAGTTTGTTCGCCTGTCAGTTCCGACCTCTTCTCCAATTTGGGCTACCATCTTTTCTGTCGCACTAGGCTCGCTCAGCTGCCAGGTGGATATGGAACTGGCCAGCTTGGCTAACTCGTCGGCCCGCACATTGTCCGACCGGGGAGATCTTTTGCAGGATGACCTCCGAGAAGGCGGCTTTCAGCTATTCGTAGAGGGCTACGTACTTCTGCAGCCGCTCGCACCTGACTTCGAAACTACCCGTTATTTGCTGAGCCACCAATTGAGAGTCCGAATATACCATGACCCGATAGGCTCCCATGTGCCTAGCTGCTTGCAGTCTCGCTAGGATCGCCTTGTATTCGGCTTCATTGTTGGTAGCTTTGAAGTGAAGTCGGATAGACAGATGCAATGTGTCTCCCCTAGGAGAAATCAGTAGCAGTCCAACCCCCGCTATGCTGGCTGTTCGAGGATCCATCTACATAGACCTTCCACATACCTTTGGCCTCCGCCTCCAGGACTGTCTCCAGCATGAAGTCGGAGAGGGCCTGCACTTTGATGGCGGCTCGGGGCTGATATTCGATGTTGTATTCGCTTAACTCCATTGTCCATTTTATCAGCCTGCCCGACACTTCGGGGTTAGTGAGGACTCGAGCGAGCGGGCTATTGGTGAGGACCACGATGGGGTGCGCTAAGAAGTACGGTCGAAACCTTCGGGCCATCAGAATTAAGGCATAGGTCAGTTTTTCCATCGTGGTGTACCGCATTTTGACGTCCTTTAGAAGGTGTCCAAAGAAATAGAAGGGGTATGTATTGTACCCGATCTTGTTCTCGGACAAGCGTCGATCCCACCGCTTGCTCTGCTGCTGATAAATAGAAGAATAGGATCTCCCCCTCCACGGGTTTGTGCAGGGTAGGGAGGTCTGCAAGATAGGTCTTCAGCTCTGTAAAGACCTTCTCACACTGGTCATCCCACTCGAACTTAACGGCTTTTCTCAGAATTTTGAAAAATGGGAGGGTCTTGTCTGCGGATTTGGAGATGAATCAGGATAACGCCGTGATCCTTCCATTCAGCCGTTGTACCTCCTTAAAGTTCCGCAGGGGTGGCATATCCAGAATGACCTTTACCTTTTCCGCATTGGCTTCGATCTCCCTCTTCGTCACCATGTACCCCAGGAACCTACCACTTTTTACCCCAAACAAACACTTAGCTGGGTTTAGTTTCAACCTGTTGGCCCTCAGGGTGGCGAACGTCTCTTCAAGGTCAGCTATCATGTCACCTCCCTTGTCAGTCTTTACCAGGATGTCGTCCACGTACACCTCGATGTTCCGCCCGATCTGGTGCCTGAAGACTTTATCCATCATTCGCTGGTATGTGGTGCCTGCATTGCGTAAGCTGACGGGCATGACATTATAGCAGTATGTGCTGTCAGCTGTCACAAAACTGACCTTCTCTTGTTCCTTGGGAGCGAGTGGGACTTGGTGATAGCCCTGGTAAGCATCTAACATTGAGATGAACTCACACCCGGCTGTAGAGTCCACCAACTGGTCTATCCGAGGCAGGGGATATCAGTCTTTTGGGCAAGCTTTGTTTAAGTCTCGGAAGTCGATGCAGACTCGCCATTTGCCCCCGGGCTTGGGGATGAGGACCACATTGGCCAGCCATGCTGAAAATTGGACTTCTCTGATGTGTCTGGCTTTTAACAACTTCCGAACTTCATCTCGAATGACCTTATCTTGGTCAGGAGCGAAGTGCCTCCGCCTCTGCTTCACGGGGCGGGCTCCCGGCATAACATGCAAGTGGTGTATGGGCAACGCTGGTGGAACTCCTTTAATCTCTTCCGCGGTCCAAGCGAAGACATCCTTATGGTTTCGCAGGCACTCGACGAGACGACTTCTTAGTTCTGGTGCGAGGTTGAGGGCGATGCGCGTGCTTCCCCCTCCAGGTTGAGGATGGATCTGTACTTTTTCACTCTCGACCTCCCTTCGTTCCTTCTTAGGTCCTTCATCTTCTCTAGGATGGGCGAGGTCTTCTGGCAAGACCTCCGGAAGATCGAAGTCCTCCCCTCTACAGACAGTGGGCTGTTCCTCCAACCCTGCCATCGGTGCTTCTTCGGATGCTTTGCTAGAGTTTCCCACAGACGGCGCCAAATTTGTTCTGGAAGGAATCGATGCAATGACCGGTCATGAGGTTTCACCCACGTGGAAGCCGCTGGGGAGGGGAGGAACTTAGGGTCCTGCAAGGTTAACACGAGTGTTAGGGGACACGTCAGTAGGGGTCCGGCGGAGTCCACTCCGACGCTCAAGTCAGTGTCCGTCTGAAAAATAAAGGTAGCAAGAAGTAGAGGGTGTATGTAGAGTTGAGAGAGCGTAACCCCCCTACCGGAGGAGTTGGACTGTCTTTTATACTGACTACGATAGACTAAACGTGCACCCTCGATCAATGCCACGTCTCTGATACTTAAGCCATGCCCCCTCTTTCGGTGGTAACTGGATATCCTTTGAGACGGTCTGCGTCATTATCACGCTTCCGCCCATTGCGACTTTTAAGGGTCGTGAAGACCTTTTCTAACAGGGATGATTATCCGTACCGAGAGGGAAGGTCAGTACCCGAGGTCGGTCATTACGGGGACTCCACCCCCCGAGGTGAACTCGGGGTCCTCCGGCGCGATAACTCCCAAGATGCTCTCGGGGCCTAACCTCCCGGGGTGCTCTCGGGAGGGGTTCTCGGGCTGACCTTCCAGGGATCGTCTCCTGAGGGGGGGGCCCAGGGCTCGAGAAGGAAGGTCGCTTCGATCTGTCATATTGCCCTCCGCGGCTTCTTCATCCCTCGTGTCGGGCACGGACTATCCAACCCTATCAGTAGGAATTTCTCAATTTGTATTTCTCTTCTATTTATGATCTCCCTGATTAAGTGATAGTGATGAAACATATATTTAGATCGTTGATGAGACCTTGATTCCTTGGCCTGAGCAATGACTCCATTGTTATTGCAATAAATTGTAATGCTTTAACGATGCTTGTAACTACACCAAGTTCAGCAATGAACTTCTTGATCTAAATCGCTTCCTTTGCTACTTTAGAAACTCAATGTATGCCGCCTCAATGGTAGAATTAGCAATAGTCTCCTATTTGGAACTTTTCCAACTAGTTGTGCCAAGGTGAATATGTATTAAGATTGGGACGTGGAGTCATCCTTGTCCATCTAGAAAGCTGACATCAGTTTACCCGAATATAACTAAATCATCATCTTCATATACCAATAATACATCCTTAGTTCTTTTAAAGACTTAAGGATTACCTTGACAGATACCTAGTGATTCTTTCTTGAATATGACTAATATCAACTCATGACACTCAAAATGTATGATATATCGAGCCTTGTATATAACATAACATATCTGATTGATCCTATAACCGATGCATACGGGATATGACTTATTATCTAAGATATAAAATTTAGAGTAAAAAAAATATTTTATTTAAATTTGGATATTTATTTTTTATTTTTTAATATATTATCCAATTTAAATTTAGAAAATGAATAGAGTAATGGATATAAATGAGTTTTTAATATAAAATATAAAATTTAAGGTAACATATTTATTCGATTCGAACGATTGGATCCGGATCATCAAAGCCCTCACTTAGCCTGGCTGTTCTTTTTTAAGGCGCAGGAAGTAGCACGGTGCACGAAACCTCCTCATCGCCGGTTGGCGACGCCGATGGAAGACGAGATCATTCAACGGGTCTTAGAAGGCGGCGGCAGGGATTATTTCTCCTCCTCTTCCTCCGCCTCTCCCCCCTCCCCAACTCCCTCCTCCTCCTCCATTCTCCAGTCCCTCCCTCTCCACGTGGTAAGACATCTCTCTTCTTTAAACCTCACTTCTCCTCGTCGCTCCCGAGAATTTCTAATACTAATCATGGAGGATTTACAGTCCTTCGATCATGGCTATTATCTTCTTGTCAAGGCAATTCAGGAACTGAGGGATAAGAAGGACGGGCACATTGTCACCATCGGGATCGGCGGCCCCAGCGGATCGGGGAAAACCAGGTGATCTGGTCTGGTTTCTGTCAAATTAGTGTCGTACGGATGGAAAGTTGAACTTTTTTTTTGATGAGTTTGATTTTGTGGATGCTCGTAGCTTGGCGGAAAAGGTGGAGTCGGTTCTTGGCTGCCTTGTCATCTCCATGGAGAATTACCGTAACGGAAATGATGATGGGAATGACTTGGACTCGATAGATTTTGACACTCTTGTCGGCAACCTACAGGTTATTCTTCTTTTATCCTCCTCCGCTTTGGTTTCATCTTTCTGCCATTAGAACGAGGGTGTGATTTGGATTTGAAAATAATGTTGGATGTTGGAGTCCAGGATTTGATGAAGTCTAAGGATACTAAGATGCCTTTGTTCGATTTTCAAGAAAAAAGGCGAATTGGTTTGCGGCAATTGAAGGTTTCTTCTTCGGGAGTGGTAAGTCTGATGCTTGAACCAATTGGGTTACTTTGTTTTGTTTAGTGCTAAAATTGAGTTTCCTGCTATCTGTTGTGATCGCAGGTAATTGTAGATGGTGCTTATGCACTGCACTCTACACTACGCTCACTTCTTGATATCAGGGTTGCCGTGGTCAGTGCTTTCCTCCTAGTGTTTTCCCTCTTACAATTTGACTAGTCCTGTTGCATAAACTCTTTAATACCTTAGGTTGGTGGAGTCCATTTCAGCCTCCTATCGAAAGTAAGGCATGATATTGGAGATTCATGTTCTCTGGACTACTTGATTGACAGTATTTTCCCTCTGTTTCGGAAACATATTGAGCCGGATCTTCATCATGCACAAGTTTTTATGCTAAACCTGTTTCTTTGATTTTCCTGCTCTTGCAGGAATTTCTGCTAATTGTCTGATCTTCTGCAGATTAGAATCAATAACAGCTTTGTATCTTCTTTTAGAGAACCTTACTATAAGCTGAAATGCAAAAGTGAGGTCAGATTTTGTTGCCTCATCTCTATTATTGCTTAATGACAATTGTTGGGCGAATGTGATTTTATTTCTATTATATCCTTTGTTTTTCTAAAACTTTTACATGTATCCAGATTCACCAGCAAATGGTGATAAATGATTTGGTTGTTGAATATAGCTAAGATTAAAATTTCAAAAACTGCACCAACTGATTTAATAGAGGACCAATAAGTGGTTGGCATGTGCAACTTATAGGAAATCCTGATTGTCTATATGCTATTCAATTTTTTCTCATTTCTCTTGCATATCGAGTCTGTTTTCTTGATTATATTTTTAGCATTTTTACAGTCACCTAACGGAAGCACATCATACTCTATAAATGGAGATGAAGCAGAAACAGAGAAGTGAGTGGTTGAAACAAGATTTAAAATCTTATTCAAAATTTGTACTTCTTTTTGTGCAAGTACTAATGCTGAATCTTTGTGATTTATGAATTAATAGTTTTGTTTTCCTAATTAACATATTTTCCTCTCAGTTTTATTGAGATGTATCTTCGGCCGCCATTTACTTCTGAAGAAGCAAAGATAAATGATTGGATAAAAGTTCGACAATGTGGTATTAAATACTATTTGTCATTAGGTGATCAAAGAATTGTGGATAAATATTTCATCATTAGGCCAAAAGCTGAGTTTGAGGTATGTATTGTTGAAGATGTTGCTATTAGTGTCCGCTATATTGATAGTATTAATATTATTTGTTAAACTAGGTGTCCTCATGATTCCCTATTAGTGTCCTCATGATTCCCATATCCTCATAGCATTGACATCTTGAAACTAGGTGCACACCTCTTCCTTGTAAGACTGAGTCTACTGGCAGTTTTGTTGTAAAAACCTCCAAGCGAAAACTACAATGTTTGTTGTGAGCAACCCACTCCAAATCACTTATCTGAATAGCTCCAGAGGTAGAGCTTGTCTAACCCTATTCCATGCCTATTTTAGTGAGAACTTTCCATCCTTGCTTGGTTTCCAAATTAAGTTGTCTGATTCACCTGATAGGAAGGGCAGTTCTGCTACTTCAGCTATAGTAGGTTCGACCAACAGAGAACTAAATCTGGATATGTTTCAACCGAGCCATCCATCAATTCATAAATCAACATCTTGGAGTTCTCTTTTTGTGGGTAGTCATTGATCAAAGGTCCATTGTCTAGCCAACTTTCATACCAAAAATTCAACCTACCTCTTCCTATGATCCAACCCATGTTTAGTTCGGCCAAACCTCGGATTTGTAGCATCCGTCTCCAGCAAGGAGAGGCATTGCCTCTTAGAGAAACATTAGAAGGATGCTTGGTTTTGCAATACATTTTTGCTAGAAAGTGAGCCCAAGGTGTGGATTGTTCCCTGAACTTGAACCAAAGTTTTACTTCTATAGCAATGCTCATTTCTGATAACTTTCTCACCCCTAAACCTCCTTCCAGCTTTGGTTTGGTGATCTCCTTCCAAGAAATCCAGTGTGTTTTCTTGTGGGATTCTGAAGATCCCTAGAAGAATCTAGCAAATATCATCTCCACTTTGTGAAGAATGAAAATTGGCGGGAAAAGAACTTGTAGTAAATACAATAGCATAGAACTTAGGGCACTTTGAATCAATAGGAGTCAGGGTAGTCGATAGCGGTGCTATCGCGGCGTCGTGGCGCGTTGCGGCAGGACGCCGCTGCACGCTGCGCGTCGCGGTGCGGAATGGAATCGCGCCAATCGCGCTCGCGCGTCCAAACGCGCTCGTCGCGCCCCGGCGGTCCAACTTCTTTGACCTAGGGTTAAAAAAGCTTATATGGGATAAAAATAAACCCTGTTTTTAACCCATTACTGCTGTTTTTCCCCCCTGGTTTTGCTGCTGCCGACTTCTCCTGTTTCTTCCCGGCGGCGACGATTCCGGCGACCTCCCGATTCCAGCAACGAGCATGTAAGCAACTCTATTCTCCATTGCAGCTACTCTATTCTCCTCTATTCTCTTGATTCCAGCGAGCATGTAAGCAATTTTTGTTGTTTTTTTTCTTTCTTTGTTTCTCAGATTCTCTCCAATCTGTTTTTCCTTTTTTTTTTTTTGGACAAATTCCCTTATTTTATTTTATATTTCTATTTGTTTCAGATTTCTAAGTTTTAGTCATGGCGGCGCCGACATCATCACAAGGAGCTACTCCATCTTCACATGGTTTAGTGAAACCCACTGGTGATAATATTGACATTGCATGGAAATGGAATAGTTTGAAAGATATTAATAATAGGAAGAGTGTTACTTGTGATTTTTGTGGAAAAGTGACTACGGGTGGAATCACTAGAGCCAAAAGACACCAAATGTGTGTGAAGGGAGATGTTGATTATTGTAGAAAGGTTCCCCCAGATGTAAAACAATTTCTTAAAGAAGCTTTAGAGAAGAAAAATGCTTTGAAGGAAGCATATTTAGCAGAGATGCAAGAAGATGAAGATGAGCAAGAGGAAGTACGAGAAATTCATCAAATTAGAAGTGGGAAGAGACCTTTATGTACAGCTGAGTCTTTTTTTAGGCCACCCAAGAAAGGATATAATGTGAAAGGCGGCCCCATGGATTTGCTTCTTTTGAAAAACTGTGAAGCACAAATGAAACTTGGAAAGGCTCATAGGCAAACAAGCATCAATGATGCTTGTGATAAAGAGGCAAGGGAAAGAACCATCCAATATATTGCTCGATTTTTTTATAGGAATGGGATTGCATTCAATGTTGCAAGGTCAAAAAGTTTCAAGATGATGCTTGAAGCTGTTGGAAACTATGGTCCACATCTTAAGGCTCCAAGTTATCATGAGTTGAGAGTTCCACTCCTTAAAAAGGAGTTGGAATTTACGAAAGACATGCTAAAGAGCCATAAGGATCAATGGGTGCAATTTGGATGCACAATTATGTCAGATGCTTGGACGGATAGGAAGAATAGGACCTTAATCAATTTCATGGTGAATTGTCCAGAAGGGACAATGTTTGTGAGAAGTGTTGATGCTTCTGCTTACATGAAGACGGGAGAAAAAGTATTTGAGTTGTTGGATACATTTGTGGAAGAGATTGGAGAACAAAATGTTGTTCAGGTGGTATCTGACAATGGAAGTAATTATGTCTTGGCCGGTAAGAATTGCTAACTTAGTCTAATTGCTTTTTTTACTTGCTTTGATTATTGACCACTTAACTAGTTTCATTTAATGTGATTCTTCTTAGGCAAACTACTTGAAGCTAAGAGGAAGAATCTCTTTTGGACTCCATGTGCTGCACATTGTGTGGACTTGATATTGGAGGACATTGGAAAGCTTCCTCGAGTTAAGAAGACAATCTCAAGAGGAATAAATCTTGTGGGCTTCATCTACAACCACACATTGGCCTTGAACATTATGAGAAAGTTCACTAACAAGATGGAATTGGTCAGGCATGGAGTGACAAGGTTTGCTACGACCTTTCTTACCTTACAAAGGTTGTTCAAACAGAAGCACAATCTTAGGAGGATGTTCACTTCAGAGGGGTGGTTGAAGTCCAAATTAGCCAAAGAAGTAAAGGGAAAGAGGGCAAGTGATATTGTATTGGTAGCTTCATTTTGGAATGATGTGCAATATTGTATTATGGTTATGGGGCCACTTTTCAATGTCCTTAGGCTTGTTGATAATGAGAAAAAGCCTGCCATGAGATATATCAATGAAGCAATGGATCGGGTCAAGGAAACTATTCAACAAGTTTTCAAAGAAAAAGAAGTGTTGTACAAGGATGTTTTTGCTATTATTGATAGAAGATGAGAGTCACAACTTCATCATCCATTGCATGCAGCTGGCCATTTTCTAAACCCGGAGTTTTATTATAGCAACAAATTGATAGAGTTTGATGAAGAAGTGATGCAAGGACTCTATAAATGTATTGAGAGATTGGTTAGAGATGAAGAGGATGCTGACAAGATTGTATTGGAGTTACCGTATTACAAGAGGGTTGATCGGGTGTTTGGATCAAAGTTTGCAATAAAACATAGGAACGCACTTGCTCCCGGTAAGAGTTTAAGATATACAAGTATTCAGTATTTCATTATTGATTATCGATAAACATAGCAAATGCCAAATAGCAATGCTAATTAATTGACTTTCAATCACAGCGGAATGGTGGAGGAATTATGGATCATCCACTCCTGCATTACAGAAATTTGCTATCAAGGTCTTAAGTTTGACTTGTAGTTCATCGGGATGTGAGCGAAATTGGAGCATCTTTGAGCATGTAAGTAAATATTATTAGTTATCACATTTCACATTATTCTCCTTTACAAAGTTTCATTTAGTGCCTAATTGAATTTTGAATTTGTGATGTAACAGATTCATTCTAAGAAAAGAAGCAAGCTTGAACATCAAAAGTTGCAAGACTTGGTGCATGTCAAGTACAATCAAAATCTCAAAGAGCGCTTTGATTGTAGAGATGTGATTGATCCAATTGTCCTTCGTGATGTTGATGAATGTAATGAATGGTTGGTTGGACAAATGGACAAGGAAGGTGCTGAGGATGAATTAGTGTTTGATGATGATGATGGTTTGACATGGGGTGATGTTTCTATTGCAGTAGGTGCTAGTGAGCCGCTCCAAAACACTAGGCTTGCTACAAAATCAAAGAGGCCTACTCCTACTATTGCTGCAAAGACTTCTAAGTTATCAAGAAAGAAAGGGAAAGAGCCTATGCAAGATCAAGAAGAGGAATATGAAGAGGAGGAAACAGAGTCAGATGAGAATGAGGGTCAATATGAAGAGATTTTTAAGTCTAGTTCTAGTGGAGGGGAAAGTGACGAAAATAACTTGGTTGTGGGAGATTATTATGATGATGATGATGATTGATCATTGTCTGAGTGGAAGAATGTTTTTAGTTTTTATAGTCCAAGAAACTTAAGTAGTTTTGGCCTTTTGGGAATGAAAACTAGTTTTGACTATTATCTTTTGTTTTTTGCTTGGCCTTATGACTCTTATACATTAACATGAATATATGATGATGATTTTAGAGTATGATATGAATATGATGTGCCTTTAAATTATTAGATGATTGAGTTTAATTGTGAATTTTTTGTATTTGAAGTTTGAACATTTATATATGTTATGTACTTATGTAAATGTGATATTTAAATAGCGGTCATCCCGCTATCCGCTATACCGCTATAGCGTTTTTGGGGTCGGCCGCGACGCGCCGCGATCCGGGATTGACTACTCTGATAGGAGTCTATCACCTTGGGAGAGTTTTGACATGTTCCACCTTTGCAGTTTTTTCCTTATTTTTTCCAAGAGTAGTAAGAAGAATTCAGATTTTCTGTGACCTGAGAAAATAGGGATTCCTAGGTAAATAATGGGCTTCTTACCCTCTTCAAAACCAGTAGCAGCTATAATCTGTTTTTTTCTAGTGGATGATAAAACTTTCAACGGATAAAAGAAACTCTTTCCTACTACGTTAACCAATTGTCCTGATTGGGCTTCAAATTTATTTAAAAATTCTTTGATTCACTTCACTCAATCCAGCGATCCATTCATAAAGATCATGATATCATCCGCATAGGCTAGGTGTGAGATCCTCATCTTGCAACCGATGTTGAAATAAAGCTTTGGGACTTTGGTAAAAAGATCATCCAAACTCCTTGTGAGCAATTCCGCTGCTATGATGAAAAGAAAAGGAGAGATGGGGTCCCCTTGCCTAAGCTCACGTTTCGCCTGAAAGAAGCCTGAGAGATTACCGTTTATACTGACCGAAAACTAGCTCTGTGTAATGCATCTGTTGATGATATCAATGACAAAGTTTGAAAATTCATTGACCCCCATTATCTTGAAAAGCAAGCTCCACTGTACTCTGTTGAAAGCCTTCGCCATATTCAGTTTTAGAATTATGTTTCCCCCTTTTGTTTTGAAGTTCAACTTGTGATTGAGTTCTTAGGCTAAAAGTATATTGTCCGAAATTAATCTTCCCTCTACAAAACCACTCTATGTTGGCGATATGATTTTTTTCTAGTGTGGTCCGAAGCCTAGAAGCCAATAGTTTGGAGATTATCTTGTAAGATACATTACATAGGTTGATGGGTTTGAAATCCTTCTAGTTTTGCGACCTAACTTTGGGATCAGTACAATGACAGTTGCAGACATCCCTCTCGGTAGCTGACCCTCTTTGAATAAATCCAAGATTGCCTGATGTCTGATGAATATCCTCTTTGATAATGTCCCAACAAGTTAAATAAAATGAAACTGAAAATCCATCTGGCCCGGTAGTACTATCTTGGCTCATCTCCATTAGCGTTTGTTTGATTTCCATTGGCGAAGGTGCCCTGATTAACATTTCATTATCTGCAGCACCAATAACAGCTGGGATACAACTCATGATCAAACTATCACAATTAAAGGGCTCACTCGATAGTAGCCCCTCGAAGTATTTAGCACCAGAGTCTCTTATCTCATCTGATTTCTCTAAACAATTCTCATTATCCCATATTCTAAAGATTTTGTTAGTCCTTCGTCTTATTTGGACCAAATTGTGGAAAAATTTAGTGTTTTTATCTTCCTCTTTCATCCATTTGACCGCTGCCCTTTGCTTCCAGAATTCTTCCTCCATATTGAGTGTCTTAAAGAGATTTGCTTGTGCTTTAGCCGCAAGGATTTTGTGCTCGTTAGTGTGGTCAGAGTCAAATAGTTTCTCTACCTTAGCATACAATTCTTTAGCCTTTTTGACATTATCATGTATGTTTCCAAATACTTCTTTGTTCCACCGTTTTAGATGAATTTTTAGCCTTCGGAGGTTAGCTTGTAATCTGGACAATCCAATGGAGATACATGGCAGATCCCAATTCAACTTAACTGTTTGAAGGAAACCCTGGTGTTTTAGCCACATGTTTTGAAACCTAAATGACGCTATAGGCTTCTCGAGTCTCGGGAAAGAGAGTAGCAGTGGGCAGTGGTCTGATGTGGCCCTGCGTAGATGCTCCACACGAACTGAACACCCTTGACCTTCCCATGAAGATGAGATCAGAATTCTGTTAAGCCTTTTCCACACTCTGTTATTTGTCCAAGTAAATTTATCCCCCACGAATCCAGCATCTAGCAGTCCGTCAAGCATCATAAAGTTGTTGATGTCTTTAACTACTCCCGGTCTAGATATTGTGCCAGATGAGTGTTCTGAGGCATTGGAGATTACATTGAAGTCACCTCCAACCATCCATAACTCCTCACTGCTCGGTGTTGTTGCCATCAATTTATCCCAAAGTTCGTATCTATTCGATCCACCGCACTTGGCATATACTACCGTGACAAAGAAGCTGTTATGAAATAAATTGGATTTAAGACTTAGGTACAAATATTGTTCGTGGTCTTCTAACATTGAGCAATCTATGGTAGAATTGTATATGAACCAAATTTTGCCCGAACTATTAGATATAATTTTTGTCATCCCTAATCTTCGTGTAATGAAATGAATGTCTAACGATAAAAGTGGTTCCAAGATTCCCAAAAAGTTAAGTTTGAAATTGATCTTCAAGTAATGTAGCCTACGCAGAGTTGCAGCATTAGCTATGCCCTTGATGTTCCAAATCAGTCCAGACATTATTCAAGAACGGTGGGAGCAAACACCTCACCTTTTTACTCCTTGTGGGACGCTTGTTGTCACTTGGAGGAACATTATTAGCTTTAGTTGTTGGGAGAGGGACATTGTCCCAGCTTGCTTTCTTTGGGATCGAAGACAAGGAAGTGGAGCGATGTAAAATTCATGGCTCAAGGGTTGTCTCCTCTTCCCAAACCACAAATGATTTGGATTGTAATGCCTTCTCTTGTGTGTCCTAATGATCATGAGTATTTTGTTCCAGGTTCAGCTGGCACTCAAGGAGAAAGTTGTTCTGTTCTAGCTCCACTACACTTTTTGTTTGGCTCGGAATAGTTGATTTATTGGCCCACATTAATCCTTTCTCTAAACCTGAGTGATCTTCCTGTATTTGAATAATTTTTCGTGATCTCAATTGTCCTTCAGTAGCTGAAAAGGAATTCCCTGCGTCTCTGTTCTTTTTGCTTCTATAGACATTCATGGTATCCAGATCAGTGTTGTTTACAGGGTTGCCTTGTTTTTCCGAATTGTTTAGGATGGTGGCTCCGTCTGTGGGTGCTTTTTCCTTCCGTATTCATATAGTCCACAACACTTAAGTCCTTTCTATTAGAGTGTTTTTCTATCATTCTTTCGGCATCAGCGATTGTTGTTGGGCCCTCCATTTCCACTGGATCTTTTGTACGGTCTATCTCCAATGAGTTGTGGTCCGGGCTATCTTCATCCATATCATTTCTTTCTAAGCCCACCTCATTGTAGGGATCTTCATGCGAGAAACACTTAAAAATGCAGCGGAAATTTAAGATCCCTTCGAGCGATCCATGCGAAAGAAAAATTCGTACGAAGTTTGATCTATCTAACTAACGGTTATACCTTTGGCGCGTGCCTTTCGCTTGTCCTCGGTTCGTCGGATCGCTTGCACGTTTAAGTGTTCATGCCTCGTAGTATCCACACGGACACGATCTGGACTTCGGAGAAGAACTACTTTAGTTGTGCTAGCAACTAGGAGTAGTTCACAAAATACAAAAACCAAACACCGTCAAAAAGGGATCTCGGCCTAGTGGGGGAGGAAGAGGAAGAAGGGAAGAAAAATGACATCACTCCTCATGCAATTTTCGAATATTGCTTATATTTATCTCATGAATATGAAAGGATTTTGTCCCTTGAGTTTCCTATCACATTAAAGCCAATAAACATAATTAAACACATGTTTCTCATTTTTGGCTTTTTAACTTTTCTTCATCCAATGAAGAGAAACTCGTCATCTTTCTCTAATAATAAATTCATTTAACATTTTAATGAATTATTATCTTATCTAATTGGTTGAGTCTAACTCGGATTAGATCAAATTTCATAATCCAATTGGATTCATTTGAGTTCAACTCAATTAATCCAATTGGATTACATTGTAGGCAAACTAAAATCAATCAATCTTTGAAGCATCATGTCCTTTGTGCGTCACTCAATAGGTTCTCGTAACGATGACAATGCGTCTAAACCGCTTTAGACACATAAGCAATAAGCGACATCTTGCAATGCATTATTGCTACTAAAGTGATGAGAAAGTCAAGATCCAACTTCACCTCCGTGACTATTATTTCGTATGATTTTGTCTTTCTATCCTCGATATCTAGATTTATCAATGAGGCATAGACTGTGTCATCTTCGATATCAATCTGTGTTTTTTTGATCCCTAAGTAGACTCACTCAAGCAAATGAGTTCAATATCTCATATTGACTCATTTGAGCATGACCATGCATTTAGTAGCCTTACTCGATTAAGGGGCCCACAGATATCACTCCCGCCATATAAGAGGGATAAATCTCATCTACATTACTCGTATCCCTCCGCATAATTTGTTACTTACCCAGTGATTGTCTTTATAGTTCACCTTGTTACGGGTAACGTTTAACAATACCAAAATACACAACTCCTTATGTAGGGAATCGTAGTGACTTCAAGTCTAAGGACTATTCATATTAATAGGTCACATGAAAAAGTTTATGACACTCATATAACGATCCATGAAACTTTCTCATAGCGGGTCAATTCAGTACACATTCTCTAATGTATACTCATGTATCAACATGATATCCCATATCCATGACTTGTGAGATCAAGTCATCAATTGACCTACATGCTAGTCTCAACGTATTAATATTGTCCTTAAATATTAATGCTTGACTAGAAATAGTTAAGTGTAGTGCTCTTTATATCGTTTTACTATAAATTTAACTAATTGATAAAATGTAGATTAGAACCTACTATTTAAAGACATTATTATACTTATTCATTTGACATAAACATGAAGTAAATATAATAACCAAATTTTGCCTTTATTAATAGAATATAATACAAAATATTCCTTAGTTAATCATTTTATAATTGATTCTAGGGCTAATACTAACACTCATGTCCAGCTGTGTCTATCAAGTCTTCAGTATCCCGGTTGTCTTCCTCATCAATGTCCATGAGAGCCTGGAATTGATTGTTAGATATTTTCTCCTTGTTGTGCTCTGGCAATTCACGTCTAGAGGAGCTCTTGCTCTGGATCCACACCCCTTTATCAGATTCCCTTTTGTTCGTAGCTTCTTTTCTCATCTCCAGTGCACCTTCAACTTTCTCCTTTCCCTTCTCTACTTCTCTCTTCTTGTTTAGCTGCATTCTCAAATCTTCACCACCCTCCATATGATTTGTGGCTGTGCCATTCCGTGTTGGTCTCTGCCTATTACCATTAGCATAACATTCTGCTTTCGAATGACCCAAATGTTAGCATGATCCACAGCAAGTAGTGTGTTTCTCGTATATCACCTTCTGTAGACGTCTTCCTTATCCGATCCCAATCCAGAAAACCTCTACTTTTGGTTCTGTGAGGTCAATTTCTACACAAACACGCGCCATGGCTAACCTTTCACCTCTAGCACTTGGTTCATCTATTTTTATTAGCTTTTCAACGATCGTGGCAACCGCAAAAAGACATTGTTTGTTAAACATGTGAATGAGAAAATCTGGAAATTGAATCCAAACCGGAACATTAGAGGACTCCACAGAATAAGAAAAGTTAGGAGACCACTTGAAAATTCGAAGAGGAAGTCCCCTGATGAACCAACACCCTGTGTCCATACTCTTACCATATATTCACTAGTTGTAAGATGAATAAATATGTAGCTCGATCGAAGAAAACGAATATTGTAGAATTCCGAAAAACTAAAATTCCGAAATGCTTACAAGATCACCTCTTGTTTGGGGCATAGGCCCGAAAATTTGCCGATCAAGGAGAATTTATTCTTCATCAGAATAAAAGATACCTGGGAGATTGTTGTTAATCATGACTCACTTGAAATTGTCTCTAATCTCTGCAAAGCTCTTCATTGCTATTCGTGGAGATGAAGGGACAGCCGCCGACATGGAGGAATTGGATAGAGCCCCGCCATATGGGACTTGAGGGGCTTGTGAGGGGGTTGAGGGCTGTGGTCGAAAGACATCGTCTTCAACAGCCTTCTTCTAAGGGCTGGTCGGCTGTGTTTGGTGGGATGATCGATCGGGGGGGGGGGGGTGGGTGGGTGGGGTGGGGGTGGAGTTGAGGAGGAAGCCAAAAGTGGAGGAGGGTGTTGGGAGGGTGGTCTCACCGGCGCCCTTGGGCCGACGACGACTAGCATTGCAGGGCACTGGCGCGCGACCCAGATCACTCTAAAATCGCCAAGTCGCCCTAATATCACCGCCCCTAAAATCGCCAAGATCAAGAAACAAACAGAAACAAGTCCTCACTTGAGTTGTGGAGCTAGGTTCTCTAGATTTCCTCGTCTTCTCTTTCATTAAGTGGCGTTTGAGTAGTTTCAACATTTTCACTCCTTGTACTGATTTCGTTCTCCTCACTCTCCATATGCTGCTCCAGATTCTTGCCACTTCTCAAAGCAATAACATTACAATGTTATTAGGAATTGTCTTAGTTTGACTAGGAAATTTACGAAAGGATTGTGATTAAGAACTAGCAGCCTGTGAAAATGGAGTTTCCATCATTCTAGTATGGTTGATTAAGTTATCAAACTTACCTATTGTTGCTTCTCCATGAATTTTTGTATGAATTCTGCTTTGTTTGAGTCGCAATGAAATTTTCTAACAAGGTTTCCAAGTTAGATTTTGGTGCTTATTGGAATCCTAGTTGTGACCTATAATTTCCTTGCCCAACTTGATATTGGTTGTTCCTAATAAAAGATGGTATCCACTTGCTCCATTGGGACCCCTTGTGTAGGTGCACTTTCTTTTATTCACCCATTGATGGTGATTCAATGCCACATTCTCTATAATATCGTAGGCTTCATTCAATCTTTTGTTCATTAAGGCACCTCCCGCAGTAGACTCTAATGAAGCCTTGGTTGGCCCGTGGGGCTATGGTGCAGCGGTATGGCGACTAGTCGCTATCCCAGGTATCCGCGGTTCGATCCCCAGCTATGATGTATTTGCAAGAATTTTTCCTCCAAATGGAGCGCGAACCTTGGGACGCTGGGCTTCTAGACCGTCCACCGCGAGCGCTTCACGATTTATCCTGGCCGCCGGTGGGAAACTTCCGTGGGGTCGGGCTGGTCGCCCGAGGTTGGAAAAACCTCGTTAATCATTTTTTTTAATGAAGCCTTGGTTGAGTATGTGATTTCATTGTAAAATGTGTGAATGATCAACTATCTTCCCAATCCATGATGGGGGCATTATTGCAACAACCCCTTAAATCTGTTCCATTCATTGAACAATGATTCTCTCCTTTTGTGCAAAGCTTGTGATTTTATTGCTCAGATGTGCTGTCTTGCTAGGAGGAACATACTTGCCGAGAAGACATTGCTCCAGCTCTCCCACGTTGTGACACATCTCGGCGGGAGATAATATAACCAAACTCTAGTCTTGTCCCTTAGAGAGAAAGGGAACGGATGCAACCTAATAGCATATGCAATAACACCATTAAACTTTAGTGTTTCACAATATTCTATGAATACCTCTACGTGCGGATAAAGATCATTTGTAAGTGTGCCTTCAAATTGGTTCTGCTATATCATGGAGAGTAGTGTAGTGTTCAACTCAAAGAGATTAGCATCAAAGGTCTTGTGATGCTAGATCTCAGTCCTTTCGCACTTGGTGCGACATAGTCATTTAGAGGCTTATTCTCGTCGACAACTATTGCTACCTGTAAAGAGCAAAATTAAAAAAATAATAGTAAAGAAGGAAAATAAAATCTAGATTAATCAAATTGCAAATAAGACTAATATCAACAAAAATAATCTCCAACGACGACGCTTAAAACTTGGTGCGTGCTAACCATAAGTGCACGATTGTCATCAAATAGTAAATTATCATCGTTTGGGATTGTGTTGTTGACTATTAGTTTACCTGCAAAGGGAGGCTATGTAGATGAACCAAATGACGGAATTGTTATGACAGGAGAGGAAGTTAAGAAAATTTTACGAAAAGCGATGAGAAAACTAATTCTTGAGACAATCCTAGGATTTCGGTTTCATCAAGATGACTGTTGGCAATTTTGTTGTAATTCCCTCTCCTATCTCAATTTTTTATTATGCTTGAAGGTAGTTTATCCTAAGATAACCGATGTTTCTACCCTAACGCAACCCTAATTCTCATAGTGGTCAAATCAGGATTGACCCATTAAGTTTTGTGACAACTAATATTATCCTCAAGAGAGTTTGAACTACTTTCACAATCAAACCCTCAAGTCCAGTTCTATAAATCCCATATTAGAGTTCATTTCTCGGTCCTTCCCCTAATCCTAATATATGCTAATGTACGCTAATAGATAACAAATTAGCATGTTAAAATTGAATCAATAATCAAACATAACGTCTTATAAAAGAGAGAAATCACAAATGACAATTGTCAACTTAACATCGGCTTACACCATAATCTTAGAATTAAGGAGATTACTCCATCACAATGGAGAAACAAGCCATAAACATCAAAGGAAACATTCTACAATGGAAAACTAAGATCAAAGTGTAGAAAGATGGATGTCGTCGATGTCTCGGATGATCTCCATGTGCTCTTTGGTGGCCGAAATCTCTAGACTCCTTGGATCTCTTGGAAGACGGCTCTCTTTTAGGGTTTCCTATCACGAGAATCCCTTTTTTTTCCTATAGCCGATGGTCCTTGGTTGTTTTTATAGATTCCAAAAATATAACAATTTTCGTAAACTACAGGGGTGCAGCAGTGAAACCCTAACGATCCACGGCGTGGCAGGTGCCATGGGCTGTCAGTGGATCATACTGGAGGGCTTCTTGTCAAAACTCCAAATGGACCATGGCCGTGGTTCTTGCTGGATGCTCCGGGCGATGCTCCGATGGCAAATCTGACTCTTGGATGATCCACGACTGTGGCAGGTGCCACGGGCAAGCCATGGATCATTCTGCAATATTGTTCCGTTAGCTTTTAGTCTCCAAACATGCTCCAATGCTAAAATCTTCACATCCTGTCAACATAAATCACGAAGCGCAGTCATCCGAACTAAAAAGATAAAAATAGATGCAAAAGCTATAATCTAACCTAAATCATGTAATGCAGGAAATGCATGCTAAATAAGAATGTTACACACACGAAGAGGTAAATTTTGCAAAAGAAGAGGAAGAGACGGATGAGGCAAAGGAAGAGAAATACCCCAGTGAAGTCTCATTGTGGAACCCTAATTTTGTTGAAGTCACTTGCAAAGGAGAAAGAGGAGTAAGGCGCTTCTTGCAGAGAACCCTAGTTTCGTCACTCTCAGAGGAGGAAAGGAGTGCTTATTGCAGTTTTCATCATTGTATTGGGGTGTCTTGTGCCTTCTGGTACGTTGATCGACTGGCACGACTTACAATGGTTAAGTAAAATAAACAACATAATTTCAACCCATTTGAGATTGCGTTAGGTATGGTTTGAAATATCATACTGTGTTGAGTGACGTAATTTAAATTCAATTCTGATTAATACATAAACTCGATACTATTTGGCACATGTATTAATCATGGTAAGAGTATCATGTCATCTTGATTTCAATATCTCTTGGCATGCTATAACACATTTCAAGATAAATTGAAATAATAATAATTTTAGCATGTGTTTGTACAAAACGATGTACCATTCTAAATGGGATACAAAGTCAAATTTAGGCATACAGTTGTGCTTTCTTCTTTTTTTTCCCATCTCTTTCCTCCTTTCCTCTCCAAATTACCACTTTTTTCGTATATATTAGAACACCCACATCATATTGAAAATTGTTCTATCCTTCTTGTCAAAGATCAAAATTCCAGCATGGCTCGAGATTTTGTACCTTGTTCCCTTTACACTTATTAGATCAACTTAGTGCATTTTCAGTGATCACAATTCAAATCATAATGATGCGAAACCACATCAAGCTAAATCTGGATCATTCTCCTACTTTAAATCACAACTCTACCTTGACCACAGCTTAACCCACAACCTATCAAGGAGTTCTACGAACCAATGTGTTTGTTTTGTGACCAAAATGATGCTAAGTTCTAGAAGGAAAAGAAAACAATGACAACCTTATACAGCATAAGCAACTTACATAAAGGCTTCTTAAAACAATGACAAGCTTGAGCTTATATATTTTTGCTCAACAGTAACAAAATTTTTATTAAGCTTGGACATGTTTTTGAGCTCGACAAGTGTGGTTTAATGATTCAAATTTGAATGTCGGAGCTTGTCTTTTATGGTCTATTTAAATCTCTATGCAGAATTAACATACTATTTTTGACAAATCTAGCTCTATGTAAATTGATGTTTGTCATGGTACCAGACCAATGTTAGCACACCATCATTATTGTTGTTGAGCCATTAATTGATTTGCAAGAGGTTCGTTCAACTACCTCAATAGTATCATAGCATGCAAATTCATCCTTCCTTGTGTACCAAATTTTTATTTTTTGAAAATTTACTTTACTAAATTTCTGTAGCAAATCAGTGTTGCTGTTTTTTTTCTAGATTTCCTTAAAATTTCTGAGATGCAAATTTGGGATGTTGATGATGAAGAACAATTATGTGCAGTATCAAATGCCCATATAAACCAAATGGAAAATGTTCTAAAAACAGTGTTTTTTAAAAGAGGGTGGGATAAAACAGCAGCCATTTGTTCTCTAAGAGATCTTTTCTTAGTAATTTGTGCAAATGCTCCTTTACTAATAGTATTGGTTTTCAGCCTGCTGCAGTTGATAAAATTTTATGAAGAAGTATGCAACATCAATGAATATCCTTTTTGTAATAGCTTTTAATGAATTAAGCAAAACTTGAACTATTTTTGATGTCCCTGGGAAAATCAAGGATCTGCCTCTTATACTGATTGCAGTGACTGTTTAATAATGATCAGTTTATGGTTACTACTGGGAGAGGAAACTCGCAAAAATTTTCTTAATCAATATTGAATTTGGTATTCTTTATTGTCAAGAATATCATATTTACTTTCAGTTAATTGTTTTTGTCCATATATTAACATGGGCCTGATAAGTTGGATAAGAAGTATTGCAGCTTCTTTAACATTACCAAGTATTCAATGATCTCTCGTATTTGGTGGAGATGATTCTATTATTTTATTTAAAGTGAAACATTTTATGGATATTATTTTCTGCGTATTTTATCAGGTTGGGCGGACAACCCTAGGTGGGTTGCTTGCTTTGGGCTACAATGTGGTAGTCAGCTACAAGCGTGCATGTACGTCCTTCCATAATGGTCAGATTTTGATTGCCATAGAGAGTATTGACACACTCAACGAGAGTTTCATGGTGTTGAAGGGTACAAGCAGGAAAGTAAGTATCTAATTGATTGCCACAAAGTATATGGATTACTAGTTTTTAAGGAACTGTTAGAATTTTCTTATATTTGTTTATTGTTTTAAACTTTCTGTGATATGGAATCCATTATCAAAGAAAATTTACTTTTACTTATTGATTGCTCTCAATGAGGAGTTTTGGTTTTATTGAACTCCCTTTTTTGGTGGTTGATACGGGGGAGTTCTGGGTCCTTTAAACACGTAGGATAAACGGGGGGACACGTGGCAATAGGGGTCCCAAGAATAGTGGACTACTCGCGGCACGAAAGGCTAGATCGACCGGTCAGCATGTCGCTCCATACAGCCGATCGGTTGGCAACTCTATATGGCTGATCGGCTGGCAACGCCAGATGGCCGATCAGTTGGTAGATCCAGATGGCCGATCGGTTGGCAGCTCTAGATGGCCGATCGACTGGCCACTTAAAAAATCGGAACACAGCGTCGCAATCGTGACTAGGCAGCGCCAGAGGCGTCCCGCGACACGTTGGCGCCTTTGGAACCTCGGCGTCATCGGAAGCATCCTGGGATGCTTCCGACCACGCCTCTGAGACACTAAAGATTTGATACACGTGTGCAATATGAGCTGGTTACGCTCCGTAACGAAACGATAAAAATTGTCCATGCCGGCGGTACGTAACGGTATTTCAATCACTGGTTTATAGCATATCTTGAAATCCTGAACTGTGACAAAGGAAATGGATGAAATGATTAAAATGTATCATTAGGTAAATTAATGAAACTCAATTCTCTACTTCATCTTCTTCCTCTTTTTACTTCCAATCCGTCACAAAATCCTTCAGAATGTCGACACCTTGTTTTTGTTAGTGAAGATGTATAACTTCTTTTGTCTACCTTTGAGCTATGAATCCAAATTGATTTTGGTCACTTTGGTCTCCTTTCTTAATTTTATATCACTTTTTTTAAAAAATTTATGGTATGATTTATTAGCTTTATGTTACTATAATTCGCATAATTTTGTATGTCTCATTTGTTTTTGTATAGGGTATTAAAGTAAGTACCCTCCAACTAATTAAATATTTTCTTTGTTTTCAATATCAAGTTGAATAACTTCATAAATCATTCAATATCATGCTTCCTTAGATGCTTCCATATCTCTATTAGAATATCATTTGATCTAACTACTTTTCTATTTTGTTTCCCATTAAATGCTTGCTCTACTTTAGAAATTTAAATTCTTTGATAAAAATTTAAATTTCTATACTCTTCTTTCTCTGACTTAAATTCCTAAGCTTCCAAACCTTTATTAAAAAGTTGATGAAACTACCTCATCCATCGCTCATTTATTTCCTCATCCTTCATATTGGATTTATCTTTAATGTATCATATTTGTGTAAGCTTCCTTCTTTTCCTCCTTTTTTGCTTTGGCTATTATATAAATGTCCCACTCCCCTTCTTTTGCATCAAACTATGATATAAATGATCAAAAATTTCATTCTTGGTTTCACTTTTCGCTTTCTTGTCTATTCTATACTTTTACCACTTCTTCATTTTTATAACTATATATTTGTCAATTCCTCCAGTATTTTCTTATTCTACTACTAAGATTTTTTTATTTGGTAGGACCATATTCTTAACTCATCATGTAGGATCTTGGCCATCATTTTTAATTTGATGTCATTTAATCTCATGTTGTATTCAAGTCATTCTGTATTTCTCATAATATTTGTGCTTTATCCTCTCCATATTTTGTTTCTTATCCTTTAACTTCTACCATTTAATCCTTGGAGCTTTGCATGCTTGTCTTCTACTATATTATGTTTGAGGCACATATGTAGTAACACAACCCTTGTTAGGTGGTTAAATTTTTTCTAATGATAACCTAGGAATCTTTACAATTTTTTCTCTTTTTCTAACTATAAGAAAATTAATTTACAATTTATTATTTTCACTTTTGAATGTAATGAGGTGTTTTTCTTTCTTCTTAAAAAACATATTAGCTATTATAAGCTGATCGCGAGATTTAATATATCCTTTCTTTCATTTCTTATTTCAAACCATAGCCTCCATGCTCCTTATCATATTCCTTATTTCTTACTTTGTACGCCCATTTAAATCTCCTCTTATTAAAATCATCTCATTTATTTGATTTTTTTATACTACTTCATTTAGGTCTTTTCAAAAATCTATATTTGGTGTCTTTATTTAATACTACTTAAGATGTATATGTGCTAATTATATCAATAATTTCTTTTGTTACCTCTATCTTAAGAGCTATAATCCTATCTTCCTTCTTAATTTCTTCTACTATTTCGTCTTTTGGCGAACTAACTATAACAATAGCTACTTCATTTTTTGTTTTAATTTTTTGTGTGCACCATAACTTAAAACTTGAGTTTTCTATCATCTTTGCCTTCTTTCGTATTCATTTTGTTTCTACCTTCATTGCTTTATTAATGAGCATTTCTATATTAGATGTTTCAAATCTAAGATATTTGGTATTGCTATAATGTCTATCCTTATTCAAGTTACGTGCGAGAACTCTTGCATATTTAACACTATATCTAATTCTCATGTAGATATAGTAGTTCTTATCGAGGTGTTGCATTCGAACCTTGCAATGTGTTCCTACTTGGGATCAACGTAGCATTAGTGCAATAATTTGATGAATTAATACATAACACTTGCTTATGTTTTACGCCGGCTAGAAACCTAATGTAACTCTCCTCCTTTTTGTGGGCTTGGGATTGGCCACAACAAAGTTTATTCACCATGGGCGGAGTTATGGTTTCAAATGTCGTATTGTGCTGGGTGACACGGTTGAAATGTATTCTTCCAATAAATTACTTAAATTTGAAACTACATGACACATAAATTTGTTTTGTTAATCATGTCATACTATCATTCAACACTTCTTGACATGTTATAAAAGGTGTCAAAATGAATTGAAATAATGTGAGATGTTTTTAGGTTTTGTTCATACAATACAATATTAAGATTGTATCATTTAATATAAGAGTTAGGCTTGTAGATGTGTTCTCTTTCATTTTTCTTTTTCATCTCCTTCCCCATTCAGTTCTCTATCGACACCATATGTCGAAACACTAATATGGTACCAAAAAAGTAGCTTTCCACTTAAAATTTGAAACCCTGGGATGACTCAAGATTTCGAACATTAGGCGGAGTTGAAATTTCTTTATCATAATTATCGTTTTTATTAATTCACAATTTTCTATTTCCTGTTCAAGGAGTTTGAACCATGAATACTGTTTTTTCTTCTTTTTAGATCATTGGATCAGAAGCCACTTGCCTAGGAATCAATGGACCATGGATAACAAAATCCTATTTGGAAATGATTCTTGAAAGCAAAGGTACATGCACCTGTAGTCAGATTTTTATATTTGCAAATTTCATTCTAGTTTCTTCCCTAACAAATTACTGATTCTTAGGTGTTCCACGACTAAATTCGCCACCACCTGCATCTTCTAATCTTTTAGTTGGCAATCAAAATAGAGGCCTTTCTGTACCAAGACCAATTCGTTTGCCTTCTAGGGTCCTTCCCAAGATTGAGGATGTGACACAGCCATGGACAAGATCCCCAACCAAATCAGACATGGAGCCTGTGCTACCAAGATGGCATTTCATATCAGGTCTTTCCTGAACTCAATTTCTCATCATCAACATGCAACACATATCTGCTTTAGATTTTAATTTTTTTAAGTGGGTAATTTGTGAATTGCAACAATAGTACTGTATAATTATGGGCTTCTCTTAGGACGTGCAGATTCTTCTGCTTTCAGGGGTAACCAACGACTTGCTCCAATGCATGATTCATATGATTTGGATAGGGGATTGCTTCTTTCAGTTCAAGCAATTCAGGTAATAATATAAAATCAGAATGTACCTCATACTTACGAACTCACACAATTTCTTCTTCTGTTTGTCTCCTTTTCTCTTTCAGGCTTTATTGGAGAACAATGGATTCCCAGTTATTGTAGGAATTGGTAATATTTGCTCTTTCTTCTTCTTGATTGTCTGGACTTTTAATTAAAGAATAATAATCTATTTGTGTTACTTTTTTCTTTTGCTCATTTTGACTTTGATGAGATCCTATAAAATTTGTATATTGGAAATTGATTTTTGTAATCAATAAAATTGAGTAAGATATATTAAATTGTAAATTGATGTTTAGTTGCGAATGGACTATATATATGGTGAGTAGATTATCATAAAATAAAATTTTAAATGAATTTGAAATTAATGTACAAAATTAAGCTACTCGAGTAATAGAGGGAAAAGTGCATAACACGAGTATTCATGACTGCATGAGTGAGATAAATCTATGGAAACCCATGTTGGGCCTGTAGCATACTATATGGTAGTCATATGAGTTACACATGACCACCAAAAGATATCATTCCATAATTTCCTGAGTTAAGAAGCATTCATTCCATGAGGCTTCATGTATTAAGAAATGCCTTTTCTACATAACCTCTTAAAGCACTCACACTCCTATAAAAGGGACTCTCTTCTCCTATTCCAACTTACTCAATTAAGAAATATTCTTTCAAGACATCTCTTGAGTTCTATTATCTAATTTTCTAAAGATTTCCAAAGAGTTAAAACTTGAAGGGGAGCCTTGGTGTAACGGTAAAGTTGCTGTCGTGTGACTTGGAGGTCACTGGTTCGAGTCTCAAAAACTGCCTCTTGCAAAGTAGATAAAACTACGTACAATAGACCCTTCCCGGACCCCGCATTGGCGGGAGCTTTGTGCACCGGACTGTCCTTTTTTCTAAAGAGTTGAAACTTCGTTGGGCCTCAGAATTTCGAGTGCTCTTATTTCAGCATAGAGGGTGTTGCATCTTAGAAAAGGATTACCAATCTTCGTAAGCATTTAAGTAGGGCAATATTATCTTTGAGTAGAGAGTGTTTAACTCTTCTCTCAACCTTACAACTACACTTGATGATGTTGCTGCATCATTAATCTACTTAGACATGATATTTAAAGGCTTACCTTGATCATTTAAAAATGGAGTCATGACCTAATTGATCAGCTAATAATCCTTCCATGTTAAGTTGCTGATAAATCAATGATCTTACATTGACAACAATAATTTTAAGATGATATTATAGTCATGGCTGGCAACCATGAATTTGTCCAACTATGAATAAATGAGGATAATTTAGTAATAAAAAAAAGCTAATAAAAAGTTCTAATTGCAAGTCAGTTGAACCAAGCATCAACAAGAATGGAGTACGGTGGCACTTGATCATGGTTAGGTAATGTTAAGTTTGCTGATTTAAAAGAGACGAACAACCATACATAAGGTTCCCAAAATTGGGTGAACTATCAAAGGAGGATAGACTTATCCATCAAATGTCTAATCTTATGCTCTTTGTAGTGGTATTCAGAGCCAATATAATGGATATCCCAAAAGAGTGGTGGCATGACAATGGAGCCACTCAGCACTTCTGTGTAAACAAAGACATTCTCTTTAGACACCTTGATCTTTATGAGTACATAAGCTCTTTATGGGTCACTCATCAATGTCTAAGATTGTAAGCTTGCATAGAATAGTGCTTAAGATAAGCTCGGAAAAAGAGTTAATGCTTGTGGATGCCTTGCATGTTTATGATATTTAAAAGAACCAAATATCTAATATCTCAATTATTGATAGTCAAGTGCATCGTAAAGCTGATGTTTAAGACTAACAAGGTTTTACTTACAACATTCTTCTAGCCACATTAAGTTGGCAAAAGCATTTGTCGCAGAGGAGAAGTGCTCCTAGAAATATGACGGAAGGTTACTCCTAGCTGTCATTGAAAATATAAATTTTCCACCGGTTTAAATTCAAACTAAACCTAAATCTCACCATATAATTATTTCCAATAAGTTTGTTATTCATCACACTCATAATTCTTCTTTAATTTACAAAGTTAAGACTACCTATAATGCTTTAAATGAGTCTTTAGATCTTGAATTATTTTATTTCTATGTATGTGTGTAAGGAATAAAAATTGAAGAGAAATTTAAAGTGTCTTTATTGTATTTCAGTCAAAACTGAACTAAGTGTACTTTGACCACCCAATAATTTCAAACCTAGAGGTCCCAAACAAACTAAGAATCACAAACAGTTGTAATGGTTAGAATCTCAGGTGAATTAATTAATAGTGACCACTCAAACTCTTCTTCAGCAAAACAACATTTAATGCATTTTTTCGCTAAAGTACACTATCAATTGGTCTTCCAAACTTCTGAGTTATTGTGCAAGGTTGTCAAGAACCTCTTTAAACCGTCCACCCCAGGTTCCCGATTTACCCTGGTGACCGGTGGGAAACTTCCGTGGGGCCGGGCCGGTCACCCCAGGTTCAATTTGTCTGCTGCCTGGTTCATCATTTTTTTCTTTAAACCGTTCAAAAGCCATATAGCCCTCAACTCCCCACTCAAACAACCTAGACTTCAGAGTGAAAATGAAAGTAGCATACTTCTCTGCGATCTTGGATAAAAACCTACTTGATGCCACTACACATTGATTTAACCTTCTATTTTATTTCCAACACAACTTTGTCTTTTTTGGGTTTGCATCATGATGCACGTCAAGGAGCTGTTTGTAATGATACATCAAACGAGTGATCATTTGTCACTTTCAGACAAGGTTGTAAAAATCGCTAAGCGGTAGTTGGGTGGAGGACTACCGCCTAACGCCTAGTCGGCGCCTAGGTGGTGCTAGGCGGCATTAGGCGGCGCCAAGGTGGGGTGCCCCGCCTAGGCGCCGAGGCGGCACCAAGGTGGGCGGCCGCCTAGGCCGACTTTTGCAACAATGCTTCCAGAAGACCTAGTTACAAGACTTTGGGCAAAGCGCTTCAAGGAAGCATAAGTATAAAAGAACATTGGGCTGATTATGGAAAAGGAGAAACCAAGATAAGTCCAAGTGTCGATCAAGGCTTAATTCCATGTAATTGGGCTTATCCATCCATCACGGTTGGAAGAACAGTAATTAAGTATGGGGACTCGTTCATACACTAAATACGGATGGGGATTTGTGCATTTTTGGGTTGCTAAGCCGTTTAATTGCTTGCATGCATGCATTGGTACTCTTAATTGCTTTGATGCAAGCCATATGTACTCTTAATTGCTTTTGCCATTTGGTACCAAGTGCTGCTGTAGCAGATTGTTTATTTAAAATTATTTTGTCCTATCTTCTGGTTCATTTAATGCTTAATGCCCAAATAAGGATTAGTATTTTTTTTTAATTTTATTTTATAGGTGGTCCGAGTGCACCTGGAAAAATTAGTTTGACTAAAAAATGGCTACTTTTGTCAGCTATAATGATTATTTTATTTTATAGGTGGTCCTAGTGGATCCGGCAAAACTAGTTTGGCTCAGAAAATGGCTAATATTGTTGGCTGTGAAGTTATCTCCTTGGAAAGCTATTACAAATCTGAACAAGCAAAGGATTTTAAGTATGATGAATTCAGCTCCTTGGATTTATCTTTATTGTCAAAGGTATGATCTAGTATATGTTGTGATTTTACGATTATATTAATTTGGTCCAGAAGCATTAACAGAATCATTATTGGCAAAACATCTTAGCCTGATGTAGTGACATAGTGTGCTTTTTTACTATAGCCTTTTAGAATTTTCGTGAATAAAGTTTTTAGCTGTGGTTTACTTAAATCCAGTGTTTTTTTATTTTATATTATCCCTTCTGTTTCTAAACCATACTTTGATATATATATATATATATATATGGTTTGCCTTATATTACCTCTTAACCATTTAAGTTTCTTATCAAACTTCAATTGTTCTTTAAAAGGGATTTTAACGCTATGCATTAGTTTGACGTGTTATTGATCCTTGGTAACAAAAGTATGAATTTTGTGTGAGGGAATATAATTACAACTTCTACCTTGTGAACTTCATAACTATATATATGGTTACGTATCCACTCCTGTATTATGCAGTTGCCAGTTTCGGTGACATAAGCTGTATATGCTATTGAATTTAATATACATTTAGATAAGAGATTATGGTAACCACAATCCGTAGAAATTGTTTTGTGTTTTGATCTCTGAGACCTAGTCAACATGTGCGGAATTCAATATACATGTCATTATGACACATTATTCTATTTGTAACGATGCTTAATAACATTGCAAGATGTTTTGAAGTTTCTTGCTGAGGTGACATTTATTAGAAAACTAGATATACTTTTTGCATTTTGTATCTCACTAGAAGTAGAGGTAACCATCTTTTGTAGTCAACTCAATTTGTAATCATTCTTGTATTACTTCTGTGAGTACAATTAAAATATCTTTTTTAATTTTTAATTTTTTATATTTAAGACCTCATTGTATTTATATTTTCCCTTACATATTGTATGTGCATTCTACTGACCTAAGTGAATGTTGCTACCATATGTTTTATTTATTTCTCTTTCTAAATTTTAGTTAATATACAACCTCGAGTTGTGCCGGAATTTCTTGAATAAAACGACTTTACCATATCTTGTTGTGCATATATGATTTCACTAATTATTATATTAGGATATAACATTATGCATATAATATGTAAGAGAGAACGATTAACATATATATATTTTAATGAGAAATTTTCTAATAAACCATTATGCATGTATGAATTGAACCCTACTAACTATGTTAGGTAGATGACTTTACAATCTTTATAAATCTTTCTATCCCTTTTCCTAACTATAAAAAAGTCAATTTGTGATTTATTATTCTCACTTTTGCATATGACTAAATGTTTTTCTTTTTTTTTTTAAAAAACGTATTAGCTAGTATAAGGTCATATGCTATTGTAAAATCTAATATACTTTTCCTCATTTTTAACTCCGACATGCTCATTTAGATCACCTCCTATTAAAATCATTTCATTTGACGGAATATTTTATCTAGGTCGTCACAAAATCTTGATTTGATATCTTCATCAAATCCTACTTGAGGTGCATATATGTTAATTATGTTCATAGTTTCGTTCGCCACTACTATCTTGAGAGCTATAATTTTATTCCCTTTTTAACTACTCTCTTTAACGAACTATCTATAACAATACCACTCTATTTTTGTTTTTCTCTTTCCTATGTATCATAACTTAAAACCTGAGTTCATTCTTCTCCTAATCATCGTATCTACTACCTCCATTGCTTTATCACTAAGGGTTCCTATGTTCCATGTTCTAAATTTTAGACTATTAGTTTTCTTATAATATTTGTTCTTATCCAACCTATTATTATGTGAAAATTCTTGCCTATTTAACACTACACCCAAATTCTTATAGAGATGTGACGGTCTTTGCCAATACGTTTCAGTCGAAGTTTACAACGTGAACTTTTGTATATTTGATACTACCCGAGTTTCGGCGATGTAGCGGTCCTTGCCGAGATGCTAAAGTCGGACTATGCAATGTGTTACTTTCGGGGAGCAACCTAGTATTAACATAATAGTTTAATGGATTCATTCATTGAATATTTTTTTTAGAATGATAAATATATATAAAGATCCTAATGATCACATAACTACTACAAACTCTAGACTTATACGAAATGAAAGACATGAATTTGAACCTTACGGGATAAACCTTAGACGTCTATGAAACGAAAGACGTGAATCTGAACTTTACGGAACAACCTCTCTACACACGGAACATCACCCTCAAAACAATAACTATTTCGAGTTTTGCACACAAGAAAGACCATTCAAGATACCGCCAAGTAGCAAGCCTTCGTTAATCGACTATTGCCTCGATACAATCTTCGAAAAACCTTGAATAATCGCTAGACCGAAAAAATATGATGCCGAATTCCCAGCCAAAATTGCACCTTATTCCATAACTCCCTTGTATCGGGGCATCGGAAGTAAATGTAGGCATTAGACTCTTCTTGCTGCCTACATATAGAGCACATTTTGTCGGGTACATATGACATTCTATCTGCTGTCCTCAGCCGTTCGTGAGCCATTAGCCTAAAGGTGAATCGGTGCTTGGGCAGGAGTCCGATTGTTCACACAACCGGCGCCTAATACACCTTAGTCGCACAAGGTCTGAACGACTTATACACATTAGCCGCTCTCTTCTTTTCCGCAGCAAACTACTCTATCAACTTCATATTCGCAGCACTTTTACTTCCCATTCTTCGCAATAGATCATCTCAAATCTGTAATAATCACTTGATCAATGAAGAGTCCGATGTCTTACCTCGCCATTGCCTAAAATATGTCCCTTTGATATAGTGATGATGAACCCATCTCACCCAAAGCAAATCTATCTTGTTTTGAATGTTCCATAGTTTCCGATATAATATGGCATTGTACCAAGCTTGTAGATCCCGAAGCCCATAACCTCCTTCTGCCGTTAGTAGACATATTGTCGCCCAAGAGTTCGGTGGATGTTTGGTGGGCCAAATGAAAGGCTGGCATAAACCATAAAACTTGTCAATCACTCCACTAGGCATGGGAAGAATGGATAACCAATGACACTCCATGCCTTGTAACACCGATCTTACCAACTCTAACCGGCCGACATCTGATAATGTGTGCTTTGGCCAAGACATCACCTTCTATGCTATCGCTTCAAGTAGAGAACCATAATTAGCAAGACGAAGCTTCTCTGTGTCTAGAAGAATACCTAAATATCTAAAAGGAAATGCCCTTGTTGAAAACCAGTAATTTGAAGTATCCTTTGCTGAGTTTGTTCATTCATACCAGCCATGTACGTGTTAGACTTCAATGGATTGGTCCACAGTTCCGCCTTGTTATTGAAATCCTTCAATACATCCGCCAATATCATCGAGATAGTGGAGGTATTGGCCCTTGCAAACATCAATAGATCGTAGGCATACGCTAAGTGAGTGATTTGGACCCCTTCACACATAGGATGAAAGTGAGACCGAGGCTGTTTTGATGCTTCCTTCGAGAATTAGGAAAATACCTCAAGGCATAAAATGAACAATACGGGGGATAGAGGATCTCCTTGTCTCAATCTTCTCATTCCACCAAAGAAACTATGCATACCACCATTAAGACTTACTAAGTATATGTCCGTGGTGATGCATTCGTGAATCCAATCTCGGAATTGTTGGGGAAAGTCATAACCAACAAGAGCCGACGTAAGAAAATTCCAATCCACATTATCAAATGTCTTCTTTAAATCCACTTTGATTATTCATCTTGGAGATATACGTTTGTACACATACTTCGTCAATAACTCTTGCACAAGATTTATATTTTCTCCTATATATCTATCCCGAACAAAAGTCGCTTGTGCCGAATCTAATAAGCTATCTAACCCGCCAATACCTTTGAGATAATTTTATAGAACACCATACAACATGATATTGGCTGTGTAGGGATCTCTATGTGAAAAACAAGAAAATACGCAGCGGAAAATAGGATCCCTTCCAATGCTCTATGTGAAAAATCCATACAAAGTTCTATCTAAAGAGCTATACCTTTGATGCGTGCCCTTCGGTTATCCCGCTAGTCCTTTGGTTCGTCGGATCTCTTGCACATTCAGAATGCCCGTGCCTCTAGTAGTATCCACACGAACATGATCTACGTCTCAGAGAAGAACCACCTTAGTTGTGCTAGCAACTTGGGATGGTTCACAAAACACCAAAAACCTAAAACCCATCAAAGAGAGTTTCGGCCAAGCAAGAGAGAGAGGAGGAAGAAGGAGAAAGACACTCTCACTCTTAGTCAATTTTGAAAATTGACAAGAGGTTATGTATTCATCCAATGAATACAAAGGGTTAAATTAACGCTTGAGCTTCCCCTCCTATTAATGCAAATAAACCTCAATGAGAGAAGAACCATCTTAGTTGTGCTAGCAACTTGGAATGGTTCATAAAACACCAAAAACCAAAAACCCACCAAAGGGAGTTTCGGCCAAGCAAGAGGGAGAGGAGGAAGGAGAGAGATACCCTTAGTCAATTTGAAAATTGACAAGAGGTTATGTATTCATCCAATGAATACAAAGTCTTTGACCGTTGAGCTTTCCCTCCTATTAATGCAAATAAACCTCAATGAATACCAAAATCTCTTGTTATTCATTTTGGTTTTTCATCTTCTCTTTATCTAACAAAGAGAATGACTCTTGGTCTTCCTCTAATAATAATATTTCATAAATTTTTTTAGTGAATATTATCCATAATTAAGTAGTTGAGTCTAATCTAAATGAGTCTATCTCGGATTAGATTCACTCCCTTAATCCAATTGGATTCACTTGAGTTTAACTCAAATAATCCAATTTCGGATCACATTGTATTCAAACTAAAATCAACTTATCTCCGAGACATCGTGTCTTTTGTATGTGACCCAATAGGTTCTCGTAACGTTGGCAATGTATCTAAATCACTTTGGATGCATAAACAATGAGCGACATCTAGCAATGTGTTATTGCTACGCAAGTGACGAGAATGTCGAGATTTAACATAGCCTTTCCGTGACGGTTATAATGTATGATTTTGTTCTTTTATCCTCGATATCTAGATTGATCAATAAGACATAGACCGTGTCATTCTTTAATCAATCTTTATGTTTCTTGATCCCCAAGTAGACTCACTCAACCAAATGTACTCAATATCTCATATTGACTCATCAGTTGACCTACATGCTAGTCTCAACGCATTAATATTGTCATTGAATATTAATGTTTGACTAAGAATAGTTAAGAATAGTGTTGTCTACATTATCTCACTATCAATACTAATTGATATAATATAGATCAGAACCTACTACCCAAGAACATTGTTATACTTATTTATTTGGCACACATATGAAGTAAATATAATAACCAAAATTATGCCTTTAATAAGATATGATACAAATAGTTCCTTAGTCAAATATCACATAATTGGCTCTAGGGCTAATACTAACTGGCTGAAAATATGAAATTTGTGGAGAGTTATCAGATTTGGGTATTAAAGCAATTAAGGTGTGATTCGATTGCTTAAGAAGTCTACCATGTTGGAAAAACTCCTTTACTGCAGCCACAAGATCATACCCTACTGTATCCCATGTCGAGGTAAAGAACTTTGTGTTGTATCCATCAGGCCTGAGAGCATTATCTCTCCCAATATCCCATAGTGCAACCCGGATCTCCTCTGTAGTAACCGACGTAATTTAATCCTTTCCATTGGTCTCTGACAGCTTGGAATAGAGCTGTTGTCCATCGGTGCACTAGTCTCCCTAGTGCCTAACAATCCTTGAATATAACCTACAAATTCATTTGCAACTTCCTTCAAACTAGACATTTACTCCCCAGACTATTTACTCATTGTTGTAAAAGTCGGCCTAGGCGGCCGCCTAGGCGCTAGGCGGTAGTCCTTACAACCTTATTTAGTGAGCATTAAGATGACATTTCTCTTGTTGTTGCGTTTCACTAGATCATGAAAGAAGTTGGTACAAGTGTCACTATTCTTTAGATAAATGCTCTTGGCTCTTTGTTGATAGAAATTTTCTCCACCTTCGCAAGAAGTGTGACTTTCTTCCTTAATGCCCCATAATCGTCCGAGAATACAACCCTGGCCAAGAGCCCCTTCTGGGCTTCTTCTAACTCCTCTTTTGCCCTTGCCACTTGCTCCGAGATATGTTGGAAATGGTGCTTATCAAGAAGCCGCAGCTTGCCCATCAATCTTGTAAGCTTCGCCTTTAGGGTGTATTGTGCGTTCCTATGGCCGGTTCTCCCTAAGGATTTGCTATAAGTTTAGGTACCCCTCATGTAACGTCCACATATCAAAGAATTTCAAAGACCTATTCAACTCCTTTTCCCTTTCTAGTGTGGAAACTATACGACATGAATGATCTGAGAGACAACTCGACGCCGTGAACTCTGCATAACTTTTATAGTCCGCCAATGTGAAATGTGATAGCTTGCCCAAAATGTCCCAAGCATGTCAAAGAAGAAATTAGAGTGTTAATGCAAAAAAAGAATAATATGAAGAATCAAATGGATGATATTCCTCATTCTAATGATATTGATGATTTGGAAGATTTGAAAGGACATGAAGATGATGTTCAAACTAAAGTGAAAGGGAAATGACTAATATCCATCCAAGCATCCTTCCTACGATCCAAGGTAAAAAGTGTAAACAAATTGGACTTATTAATCTTTATTTTATGAAAAATATCAATGAAATTATCAAAGACTTGCAAAAAAAAAAGAAGATAATTTGATGAAAATAAAAAGAAGTTAATAGATATTACGGTTGAGAAAGTTGTTAGATGGATGTATGATGCCGGAATTCCTTTCAATGCCGATAATATGATTCTTTTGAGTCTTGTATTGAAGTTATTGGAAAATTTGGATCGGGGATGAAATCTCTATCATATTACAAAGTCAGGGTTAAGTATTTGAAGGAGTGTTACTTTCAATTAAGAATTGGATCATATTTTCAAATTTTTGACTAAATTTACTTTGTTTTTTTAGGTTGTCTTTTGGAAAATTGATTTCCACACTTGTATTGAACTCTTGTACAGCTCATTGTTTAGATTTGTTGCTCAAGGATATATTCAAAATTCCTCATCTTAGAAAATTACATGAGCATTGATGGTGAATGGTTATATTTACAACATACCACAAGTATCGAGCATGATGAAAGAGTTTACTTGACAGAGAGACATGGTAAGAATAACAAAGACATGTTTCGTAACCGCTTTTTTTTATGACTTTAAAGCGGTTTCACATACAACAAGCAAATCTGAGAAAGATGTTGACATTGAAAATTAGGCAACTAGTCGATTTTCTAAAGAGGTTGCAGGAAAGTGGCCCATTTGTTAAAGTATTACGGCTTGTAGATGTGAAAAAAGGTTTCCTATGAGTTATAAGTCAATAGACAGAGCTAAAGAAGCTATCACTGCGTTATTTAACAATAATGAAGAGAAATATTGTAGCATTTTTGAATTCATTTACAAAAGATGGAATGTTTAACTCCATTGACCTTTGCACACAACCAAATATTTTTTTGAATCCAAAGTGTTTTTACTCAAACCCTGACATAGAAAATGATACATAAGTGATGCAGGGTTTCTACAAGTGCATATCTAGATTGGTGAAAGGTGAGGATTTACGGGTTAAGATCACGAATTGAAAAAATACAAGAAAACAGAAAGACTTTTTGGTTTACCAATGGCTATCAAACAAAGAACTTCAAAATCGCAGATAAATCCTAAATAATATATTATGCAATATCAATATTCTAGTAATAAAATTAATCTTATATGTTTTTGTGTTTCAAGCTGATTGATAGTCTTCTTATGGTGCATCAACACCTAAATTAAAAACATTTGCAATGATAATTTTGAACCTCACATGCTCTTCTTCAGGTCATGAACATAATTGGAGTGCTTTTTAACATGTATGTTGGAATTTTTTTAATAATATTAAAATTTATATTATGGACTTAACTTTTTTACTTTTTAATTTATTTTAGATACATTCTAAGAAAATAAATAGGTTGTCTCAATAACGATTGAATGATTTGGTATATATCATGTACAACAGAGCTTTGAGGCGAAGATACGACATGCGAAATAAGATTGATCCTATTATTTTGTCAGAGATAGATGATAGTAATGAATGATTATTGGGAAAAATAAATGACAGTGATAAAGATAATGATAATAATTTTTTCTATGAAGGTGAAGATTTGCGTTGGAGTGATGACATATGAGGTTGGTGAAAGTTCACATGACTTTCGATCTCAAAATGCGTCTTCTTTAAAAGGGGCAGAAAGCAGTCTTTAGCTCAAACTAGTATTGTAGACGAAGAAGTGATTAATTTTGATGATGAAATTGAAGAAGAAGATACTGATGGATACAAATCAAGCTATAGAGTAAATGATGTAGATTATAATGAAGATGAAGAAGATGATTATTTTAATATTTGATATTTCATCTATCATGTTTTCAAAGACTTTTGATTTATTTTTAATTTTTTGAATAATCTACCACTTTATCAAAGAATATTTTGTTTATGGTCATTTGAATTTTCAAGACATTTTTAAAGATTTTTAATAGATATAATAGTCCTTTTGTTTATTATGTTTTTTTTCATAAAACATGCATTACGCTTTGCGCCCCAAGACTCTTGAGTGCTTTTTTGCGCCTCGCGCTTTTGACAACTATGGTGTCCTTGTACCAACTGGTGCATAATCTTTTAGGCAAAAACCTTATGAAAAGCTCAAATATTTAACCTAAGATCAAAAGTAGATGATCCTAACTCTAATGATGGAGTTGAAGGAAGAGGATCTTGGATCTAGTCAATAACACCTAGGGGTTTCCAAGTAATCACTTAACAAGATTGGCAATCACACCATGAGCTGGAAATTTTTGAACATCCTTCATTTCTAAAATTGTGATATAAGTCCCTTATAGTGACTATTAGTAGTCAAATTTACTTTTGGGCTAAGCCAAGTTGGAGGCCAAGAATCTGAAGATCCAAAGAAAATAAGAAAGGAAATACCAGAATGACACCTATACTAGCAAAGGTTTTGTCTCTATTACAATCATGTCTCCAGCAAACTAAAGATATCATCCTCATTACTTATTAATCAACCAAAATATTCACATAATTGGAATGTTTCTTCTCATTATATTTTTCAAATCATTTTGCACTTCTTTTAGATAATTTGTTTACAGCCTTTAATGGAAATATCCCTCATAATTGGAATGTTCCTTCTCATCATAGTTTCCAAAACTTTTTGCACCACTTTTAGATAATTTGTTTACTGCCATTATGCCTCTTACGTACTGTTCTGTGTTTGGCATCCAATCTCCTGTAAAACTGTTTCAATTACACATGTTTTCTTCTACCATAATCATACCCATAGTGTCATTTTACTCTTTGGTAAAATCTTTTTGAGATAATTTCCTATGGATATTGAGGCACATTTTCTCACGATTACTTGTTTCACTAATGATTTTTTGTCATAATGCATGGAAGAATATTAGTGACATAAGGGAACACCATAAAGCCAAAGTTCCATGCTTTGATTTTGAAAAATCTAGACGGAATGGATTCAAAGAGCTTCAGGTTTCAGAGGATTCTGGAGTGGTAATCTCCTTCTCATCGTCATAATTTTTTTTTAAAATTAATCCTTTACAAATTGTTTTAAAGAAGATTGTACTTGTAGGTCTTAAATTCTGCTTTGGTTGAATATGTGAATTATTTTATGTGATAATATCAAAATTTAAATTCAATATTGAATATCTCAAATAGAACTCAATAATAAACATCCATACCCATCAAATATTAATAAAAATATTTTTTAATATATATTTATATTTAAAAAGCACTGACATTGTATCGGCATGACACAATAAGATACCGAAACTATATCGTTCTAGTCATAGATTGAAACTTCAACACCATTCTAAATTTTAAACCTTCTTATAAAATATGTCAAAATTTAAATTTAAAACTTACATCTACTACATAATAAATCAAACTAATCAACCTAAAACCTCAAGTCAAATAAAACTTAATCTCATTTTACCATGAACTAATCATCCTAAGGAATCCCAATAGATATATGACAAAAAAATTCAAATATACAAAATGCATATTTAACCAATCAAAAATTATATAAAAGAAAAGTTACATGGTGGCATGAACAATACATAGATTTTACTTGTTGCTTATCAATTTAGCTAAATCATGATTAACTTTGACACAACCTGATCTCAATAAGCTAGGTATCATAATCAAATGCAATAAGATCCCTCATTATATAATCCTATGTATCCACAAAAACGCCCCCGGGGCTATGGTGCAGCGGTAAGGTACCTAGTTGTTAACCCAGGCATCCATGGTTCGATCCCCAGCTACGGCGCATTTTGCAGGAATTTTTCCTCCAAATGGGGCGCGAAACCTGGGACGCTGGGCTTCTAGATTGCCACCGCGAGCGCTTCCCGATTTACCCTGGTGACCGGTGGGAAACTTCCGTGGGGTCGGGCCGGTCACCCCAGGTTCAATTTGTCTGCTGCCGGGTTCATCATTTTTTTTTTTATGTATCCACAAAAACAACTTATGTTAAGGCTCTTTGAAACAATAATGTGGTTGAACACATGGTTTAAAATAGATTGATGTCTGTCAACCTTTTTGAAATTTAGTGTCCCATTAGCTGCTGACATAGTACCCACGATACAATTTCATCCTCCAAAGCTTCTTTTTTCCATAAGGTCTCCTTGAACCTTTTGAATCTTTTTCTTTATTTTGCAATCCTCACCAGTAGTCACAAGTTATAACTTCTTCCTTTTAGGCCTTTCTGATCCCAAGCATGTGTTTGCCTTCATTTAGAGTTTCCTCTAGATAAGAGAAGTCTTTGCTCTCGTCTTGTTCTTCTCTTCCTCCTTCCAATCCCTTCTTTTTTAGTTGCCTTCAAAATTGCATGTTGGCATGCTTGACAGTGACAACGTTAAAATTTGACAACTTTAAAATGATTTATTAATCCTAATTTAACATATTTGGTGTTGCCTAAATCAAGTTGATCAACCTTACACGACTTGGCCAACTTGAATCATTTCCTAATCTAGCCTAGATTGAGTTGGCCAAACTTTAATTTTGATGGACCACAATTGAACTCAAGCCACAGTAACTTAAACATAAGGGATTAGGTTTAGCTCAATGATGAACCCAACACCTACATGCTAAAGTTGATTGCAAAGCTAGTATTGAAGTTGTTGATTGCTAACAAACAGGAAAGAGAAAATCCCTAAAATTTGTTTCTATATAATCAAAGGATCATAATCTTCTATAACTCATGTCAAGTAAACAAAATGAGGAGCACAATGTCATTGTATCACTATATGATCATGGAATTCATATCCCTAGATAAGGGAGAAAATTATGGATCAAGAAAAGTGAAAAAAGTGTTGCGTTCTTATATTAGGAGGCTGCTAAGCTGATGCCAAGAAGATTGGATATCATGCTGCCAACTTTGACCTACAACTTGTGGCAACAATGAAGGAAGAAAGACCTACCAATAAGTGCTTAAGGACCACTATGTGAATGAAGGCAATAAGAAGCAAAATAATAACAAAGTAGAAGAATACTTCAGTTGAGTTATACTCTATCCCCACCATTCATTTCAACAATAAAAAGTCAATGCTACCTCTATTGATTTGGTAACCCTGAGCACCTCACACGGCCGACCCCACAGCCATTTGTAGAGAGCAATGCTACCTCTATTAAAAGAATATAGAACAAGACAAGTAAAGAAATAGTACAGAGACAATAATACAAAGTAAAACCATGGCTAAGGCAATGATAACAAGAACAAATTGGGCTACAAGCCCATGATAACAAGAACAATCTGGGCTACAAGCCAATGAAGCTAAGCTACAGACCAAGGATACAAAGAACAACCATGGCTACATGCCAGTGATACTTGAACAACTATGACTAGAAAGGACAATCATGGTTATATACCAATAATACCAACAACAATCATAGCTACAAGCATATGATACTTATACACTTAACATTGGTAATATGCTAATAAAATAAAGGGAGTGGTTATAAAAACTTTCCTAACATTTTAAAATGCTATTTGTAATATTTTTTTAGCTACAGACCATACACTTGTGTACATAAGTTCATATGTTCTATGCAATTCATAGCTTTTGCAATCACATGTAGGTGTTTTTGTGATATAAACCCTAGTAATATTATGATTTAGTTCTTCGTTTATATTTTCAGCTAAATTCTCTTTAAGAAGATTAATTGTATTGTTTTCATACATAATTCCTCAGCTGTGTGGTAGGTACATTTTGGAGGATTGATAGTGCAATTGAGAAAGAAAGTTGTGAATCTAGAATATTTTTTCCAAACACTTAAAGTGATTATAATACTTGCATCTACAGTGGCATCTTCCCATATAGATGACAAGAAGCTCAAGTAGTTTCGAGTTATACATTTTTTCATACAACTTGACGAGGATTCAGTAGTGGACTAGTGGGACGAATATGATATGCTGATGAATGAGCTAGAGATCCAAGAAGATGTTGATGACAAAGAATATATCAAACAAGAAACATCATAGGTGCCGATGCATCCCTAATAAAAGGGGGTTTAAGAAAACTCCAGATAGTGGCCCAATTTTAAGTAGACTATGATAATTTTTGAAATGTTATAAGATTTGGAGATGTGTCAAACAACCCAATCCTACATGAGCAAGTGTTAAAATTAGTGCTAGATTTGCATACGTTTTACTTGGTAGTTTGTGGTGCAATATCTATCAAGTGCTTATTTGATATGATCTAGAAATGTAAACATATTTTTTTCTTTTTCCAAAGTCAAAAGAGGGTAGTTGAAATGAAATTTAAGGGAATTAAAAGAGGTGATGGTGGCTGACTAACCCCCAAACATATTCAGAGGGTTGCATAAGTGTCTGGAGGTAAGGTGCATGGTACTTTAAGCATTGATCCAATTTAAAAGTAATCTTGATATTTTGTGCATCTGAAAGATTCACTCTAACCTTAGGTTTTCTCTTTCAAGAGATTCGTTCCTCTTTCACTTCTCAGAGCAGATTGACAAACTCGAATTTTCAATCATCCCTGACCCAAGCAATCCATCACACTTCTGGTAGGAAACCACTTATAAAATCATACATCTTGCAAAAATAGAGAAGTTGCAAAGACTTTTATGGTGCGAATAGGACACAAGTAACAATGAAACAACTTAATTTGAGGGAGAAGATATTAATTGGTAAGTTCACTAGAATATTGTAGTGTCTAAAATGTTTAAATATTATATGATTTATTGACACAACTTGAGGTATTAGTTAGTGTGGCTCCAATAATGTATTGTTTCCCCTTTTGGTCCAACTATTTTACGAGTGGATGGAAGAATAAATCAAGGTAGTAGGCTGCTTTATGTGCAGCACGGTCCCTGGATGAGGAAACTTGACTCAATGTGGAAAAAGAACATAATAGTCCTTGTGCCTCATGTAGTGAGATAACTTGTGTCACTTTGTGATGTTTTGGATGAGAAGAATCAGGGCGTTGTTCCGTATTGAGGAGATATGTTGACAAGGAGACTATTTCAGTGTGTTTGTTCTAGAGAAGTAGAGAGGTAATGGAAGATGCTGTGGGTTACAGTTCCCAGCCCAGTTCTCCATTTTGGTTGGTGGCTGAATAAAATGTTTTGCCCATGCTGATTGGCATAGAATGGTCTTTAAAACCAGGGGTTCATCCAATCCCTAATACACAAGATCAATGAAAGTCATTGACCGTCCTTCAATTAGCTTGAAAACCAACTTTATAGATTAGACACCGAGGAAAAGAAGACTAAATCTTTCAAAGACATTATGCTATGATGGTTTGAATGCCTCTCTGCACATTGCCTCAAATTGTCTCCTTTTAAACAATTTCTCTTTGCTTTCTTCTTTATTCACCATGTGGTTCATGACACACCATTCTGAACTTAAGCATATGAAACCATGCAATCTCCTAATTTTTTTTAAATGCTTACAGAGTTGCTTATCCTAATTGCTCACTTTCTTTTGTGTGTCTTTTACTACACAGGTGATTTTTGAGGGCATATATGCACTACATCCAAATATTAGGGAGTCTCTTGACTTTTGGATTGCTGTTGTGAGAATCATGACCTTACACATGCTCTATGTTATGTCCTATCATTGTTTATATGGCATGTAGCTCAGTTGTGTTGTATGTTTGTTTTTCCTTACAAGGTTGGTGGTGTTCATTCACACCTTATTGCGAGAGTTCAAAGAGACAAGAATCGTGTTGGCTGTTCTATATTTCAGAATGAGATAATGACAACTGTTTTCCCTATGTTTCAGCAACACATTGAACCACATCTTGTTCATGCACATGTTGGTACAACCAGAAATTTTTAACTTGAACTGGTTCCTCTGTTTCTACACTTCTAGTTGTCCGCTTGATGAGTCATATTCTCATGCAGCTTAAAATTCGCAATGATTTTGATCCTGTACTTTCTCCTGAGAGTTCCCTATTTGTACTTAAAAGTAACAAGCAGGTGAGCTATTGTTTCTATTATTTTTTTATCGTATAGTCTGATGTAGTAAATTGTAATTATTTTTTTGACCTTAACAATCATTAGGTATCAAACCAAGACTTACTTAAAGTACTTGACCCTGGAAAAGTTTGCAGCTCTGTTCAGAACTTCATTGATGTTTATTTAAGGCTTCCTGGAGTGCATTCAAATGGGCAACTCGCAGAAGGAGATTGTATCCGTGTCAGATTATGTGAAGGAAGATTTGCGTTGTTAATACGAGAGGTTTGGAACAATGATATTCAGTTTTATGTTTTTCCTGTTTCTGAATAACCTTACCATTATTTTTCTTTGAATCTAAAGCCTATAAGAGAGGGGAATTTCATTATACAACCGAAAGTAGATTTTGATATCAGTGTGAGCACTGTTGCTGGCCTTCTAAAACTTGGGTGAGTTGCTCATAGTCAGATTCTTGAGAGTATTTTTCTTCTCATTTCATTTTGCTGTTCTTTGTTAAATGTCTATTTAATTAGAATCATAAACCACTCATATAAAGTATTCCTTTAAATCCTATCTGAGTTTGAGAAAAGAAGTCATTTTTATCTGCTATTTCTAGCTCCTGTAAAACATCACTAAATAACTTAATTATCCTAACAACCCAAGGTAACCAATACTAGCATAAATGGTAAACAATTCATTAACATCCTATTAAATGGATCAACTAGCATCTTTTGAATTAATAGCTTCAATTCAACCTATCATAACCTGATCGGTCCATTTAGCAACATGCAAGAAAATCTAACAAGATTAGAAAAGTAGGAACATTAACTAATTGCTTCTACATTGGTTCTCAATCAAGAAATTCCAACCTCCATGAACATTACTTGACTCCAAACTAAGTAAATCCAATCAACTTTTAAAGAGGTATTATGGTATGATTTAAAGAGAAAAAGGTACAAGAATCAAACAAACTCACAATAGAATTGACTGAAAACCTCTTAATGAAAACATTCTAAATAAGATAAATTCATAATGCAACCTTCACTAGAGGGATGTTGGGACATTGGGAATTAAATCAGTCACCCACTAAATCACTCGATAGTAAAGCCACAAATTAATTGCAGCTAATTGGTGGGATCTTCTAGATGTTGATATGTAATATCCATTAGCACAAAGAAGAGTTGTCATTGAGGGAGAAGAAGAAGAGCATGAGGAAGTGACTAATTGACAAAGGGAGTGCCACTGCTAGTTGTTACTTGTGCTGCCAAATGGGATCACGACCATCACCCCTTGTCACAGAGGAAAGGGAGAGAGGCCTTGATTACTAGGGGGAGGAGAAGACGTCCACTGCTATCTGATCGCATAACTTTAGGTTGTGATTGGGGAAACATCGTGAAAAGAGGAGGAAAGAAGAATAAAAAAATGAGGAATTATGTGGGTAAGAGAAGAGAAAAGATTTAAATAATTTAAGTAACCCAAAACTCTACAAATTAAGCATAACTCGAATGAACCATAACTGGATTGAACCGGTCGACTGTTGATTCCTGATGTATTTTTGGTTCAACCCTAAATTAGCGGTAAATCCAAATCGAGTCCAATTTGAACTCACTCTTATTGCAATGCCCACTGGATGAACTTGTTAAAGCCAAATTTGGACTCTAATTAAGCCCTAGTTGCCATCAATGCTAAATTGGTTCATTCTAACAAAATCAAAGCATCTCGAATTCCAATCAAACTTAAACCTAATTTATAGTTAACTCTAATCTCCATCAATTCACCTAAAATAAATTCAATAATATAATATTAAAATTTAACCATTTCTCTTAATTACCCTCAATTGTTGTTTATTCTAATAATTTACTATTATCAAATTTTTTTAGGGTTATAACAACATATACAACTTTATTTTGTCAACTATTTACAATCTTATCCCTTCATTTAACTATACAGTTGAGATCCATCTTCATAGGGTTTAGACACTGAGCATTAATTGCCAACATAGTTTTCAACTTTTTTTCATCTAGTCATAGGACCAACATTAGTGATTTTTTTGCTTATATGGACATTCTGTGTAAAAGAATAAGAGATCATTTGATGCAATACCAAATTGAACCTTCTAATCATTTAAAAGAATTAAGATGAATTGATAAAGCAAAGACATAACTATTTTACACAGACAAAAATAACCTACTCAAAGATCAATTAAGAGATTTTATTAATCAAAATCTGATTATCATATAAATTTTAAATGTAATATCACCTAAACTAGAAAAGAAATATCAATAATTGGGAAAGATAATAATTCCAATAAACTCTTACCATAAGCAAATTAAACGTATAAACTTATGCCAAAAAAAATGTACTAAAATTTTGGTACCTAGAATAAAATAAATAGCAAAATCAATTATAAATTCAAAATTGAATTGATTTTTATTTCCATCATTCTCCACTGAGCTAACAAGTTGCGAGCAATTTGGTCATTTTTCTAAAAATTGGGTAGGAAAGAGCAAGAGCATCGTGTGAGGTTTATTTATCAACTACCATAAAGTATTCATCATCTTCTTCTTTATATGCCCCTTCCAATGAGTAAGATACTCGTGCACTTTGTCCCTTCTATGTTTTCACTTTATTTTCGTTTTCTTAAGGTTGCCCTTTCCAATGAATACAAAATTATCTCACTTTGTTACAGTGAAGATTGATGTTTAATTTTTTTTGTCATTGACACAGGACATGGAAGTTATGAAGAGGTTGAATTTGTAAGGGCATAACTTGCAACAAAATTGACATACAAAAAATGGACTCAAATTAAATTTTCATTCAAATTGAAAAATTGAATTTGTGTTGAAGGTAGCAAGTTAAATAAACATTCATAATAATCAATTTTTCTCCTAATAGTTCTAAATACAAAATGAAGATGAAGGATATTAATCCCTAATCGAATTTCAGAAGAAATTTGAATTCATTAATACAAGATGATAATTCACCATATCACTAGGGTAGTAAAATTCCATTCCTAATATTGACAAATATCTTTTATCTGCACAATATAACTCTCAATTTGATACATAAAAGAAAATAAAGAAAAGTTCAATATGTAGACGGGCACAGAATTTGAAATTTGGCTTTATAAATTAATGCAACACCAAATTGAATTGAAAAATCAGTCAAAGATTGGGGTGAAACTGTTGAAATAAAAAGTTAACTATCTCTATATCATATAGAGAAAAAGAATATCACACAAAGATTAATTTAATTGTTTTTGAAAGTTGATTATTACATAAAACACATTAAAAGCTCAATACAAACTAAAGCAGGAAAGAAATATCAGTAATACAAAAATCTCATAAAACTCTTAACAATGTATCAGATTCTCCTACCAAATCAAAATCTACCAAATAAACCTATACTTATTAAAAAATAGAAAACTTTTTAAAACTAAAATAGAATAATTATCAAAACCAATTATGAATTCAAAATTTATAATTCAACTGATTCTTATTTGCATCATGGTTAGCATGCTAAGGTGTTATTTTCTTGCTTGTATGGTACAAAGAAAATATTATTTTTCACTATGAAAAAGGAAGCAATAACTTTGAAGAGGTTTTGGAAAATAAAAACTCTAAATCAAGTATCTCAAATTTTTTGAATACATCATTAGTCATGGCAAAAATGAGTTTTTGGTTTTCTTCTTTCTATATTTTGGCTTAATTTTCTGCTGTTGTACGACAGCCAAATAGAACAAGTTTTTGATCATTTTAGTGTTTTACCCACATGCTTATCCAATATTCTCACATTTTTTGTTTTTATTTTTCTTTTAATGGAAATGCTCCTCTTTGTTACTTTTATGTTTTTCTATCGTATGAATTTATAGATGCTCTAGTTTATAATGCATTTTTTCCTAAAGATTATTTAGTTTTCTTTTTTTCCAGATTTTTAATGGGACTGTTATATCATTCACGGTTCATTTTACTTTTCTCTAAATCCTCATACATTTTCTGACAGTTATCAAGCCGTTGCATATATTGAAGCTTCTGCAGTCATCTATCAAGATGGAAAGGTCAGTGACTCATCTTCATATTGCACTTTAACTTTATGATGTGTAATCATCAAGAATATTTAATGTATCAGCAGTTGGTTTTTATTTTTGGCTATGTCACCATGTCTGAAGGCTGCTAATCAGAATAAATATTTGTCTGAGATCAAGGCTCCTAATCAAAATAAATATCTTGTCCAATAAAAATACCTTGCAGTTAAGAAAAAAATTGTTTGTTGCTTCATCTGTCACTTTGCCAGACCTGATTTGGCTTCTATCTTTTCACAATTAATTTCTTACTTGGTAATTGTTGGCAAGAATGTCATTATTGTTGGTAAGAATGTCTTTTCAATGCATCCAGGTATTAGTCCAATTTGTACGTAGCTGCCCATATGTTGTGAAACATTTTTATCAAGGCACTAGGTGCAACTGGGGGCAAAAATGCGTAGGTGCACCTCTATGGAGAGATGCGCACACACCTTCATAGTATACATGATTTAGTCATGCTAATATAACACTCAAAATCATGTATTTGTAAGAACCTATCTTGAAAAGAATTAATGAACAAATTAAAATTTCTAAAATTAGATTATAGAAAGACTACCATATAATTGCATTATTTTATTACAATTTATAATCATCAATCATTGTTTGTCCTAATTATTTTGGCTTTATGAATGTTATCTCTCATTGAGCCATGGTTATATCATTAATAATATTCAAAAGAATTAAATTATTATTTTGGTATAATAACTAAAGCTTCCTCTCTCTTCCACTCGGGTTGATTCTACTCTAAATATAAATTTTTTGATGGCCTTTGGATATGCCCATGTCATTTTTGACAGAATTGGTGGGAGAATAATATTCTTGTACTATGATAATAATACAGAGATGGTGCTCTTTTAAAGAGGTGATAACACAACAATAATATATGTTGATATAAATAGAAAATACATAGGTGATATTATATCAAAGAATCAAAAATGGATATTAGGTGAATCTGGAAGAAATCCAAGACAAATGGTGAGAAATCAAATTGAATTAGGTAGGAGTGTTGGAGCAACTCTAGCACCGGGATCCCTTGGCGACCTCTACGGGGTTGTTGGGTTGTCGTGATTCTACATTTTTTCTTTAAAAATATTATTTTATTTTTTGGTTATTTTTTTAATTTTAATTAATATATTTTACATTTAAAAAATATCGAAATCATATTGGCATGACACAAATACTATATCGTTCTAGTTATAAATCGAAATTCTAACACGCATCGAAATTTTAAACCATGCTCATTTCAAATTCAAGGTGCTGAAAGTAAAATTTTCTTACATCAAATTGAAATGATGATAACGATAAAACATCAAATGTTTCCAGATTATTGGATACATACCTAACCCAAGATAATTTGCACAACGTTGAGATGATAAAATATCATCAATATGTTTATGGCTTTTGAATTACCACTGAACATATAATTGCATAACCTATGATTTAACAGGCTATCATAGACAAATTGACTGCATGACTATTTGATGTAATTGATAAGATCCTTCAATTTGAGTAATGGCAATGTAGCTTAGATTCATTATGACAGACACAGGTGAGAGACTCGGGGAATCAAACACAATTTGATTAATGTCACCTCTAGAGGACATCATGGCACGTAGAAGTTTGGTTGCATTAGAGACTCGGGGAATCAACCACAAAGGTGTTGCCCTTGGCATATATAGTGGCAAATAGTGTTGATTTGAAGGATAACAAGATAGGCAAAGGAAACTTGGTGAGAAAGGGAAGTGACGAAGAATGGGATATGAGTATGGCATCTCCTTGATGCTAAGCTCTCAAGAGGAATAGGCAAGGGTCAATGCTGACAGACATTTATATGATAATAATGAATTGATGAGCCACATAGTGGAAAAATACATATATGATGTTATAGAGAATTTGGAAATAACAATGAATCCTGAAGCAGGAACATTAGGAGGAGAGCAAATTAAGTGACATGGATGTAGAGGCAAATTTTAGTTTTTCAATAGTTAGATTTGATAATATCAGCATTTAACAGGTTATGTTAGGTTACCAAGTTAATTCTTTTTCTATCAACTTCTTTAAAGGTAGATGAGCTAATCCTATCCAAAATTGATAAAGTACTCTTAGTCATGATTTAAAGTATTGTGTCGTACCTTGGTATGTGTAGAATTTGTGTTTTCCCTCTCCAATTGGCATAGCACTAGCTTCAATATAAGATGAGAGGAAACCAAGAGGAAGAGAGGGGAGGAAGAGATGAAAAGAGGATTAGGATGCGGCGAGTACTGGTGGTAGGCCTATTTGTGGTGGGTGGCAACGAGTGGTTGTGGTGAGCGGGTTGGTGTTATACGAGGGGCACATGCGGTTACAACTAGTGAGCTACAACAACAATGGTGGTAGGTATTAAAGAGATTGAGGGTGGGTGGCGACAGGAGGTGAATAAAAGAACGTAGAGAGAGGAGGAATGTGCATGAGAATAATTTTTATTTTTTAAAAAATGGTAAACATAATTCAATACAATTTAATCCACTTATTCTATATATAAATTTGATTTAGTTTTGGACCGACCAAAATAAATTCAAATTGAGTCTAGTTTAGACTCACTTGATGATAATCACGTTTATTTAATATGCTCTAACTAACCATGATTTGACTTTCATTCAGCCTCTAAAATTCCAAATATTAGTTAAACATACCTTTAGTATCTATTTTTTCTTAAAAAAATAATTTAAAATTTATAAATTTAATAATATAAGATTTGATTTTGGTCTGACCCTTCGTTGGGAACCTCATTGGCGGGAGCATCGTGCATTAGGTTGTCTTGTTTTTTCTTAACAATTGGCAAATATTTTTTCATGTTTACATCTAAGCATTATGAGCACACAATGAGAAAACTAGAATTTAGTGTGACCAATGTTGTACTCATTTGTACGTTCTACTAGCTTTGCTTCCAACTCAAGAAACAATTAGTGTTGACAGTACACTTTGCATATATAAAATTTTGTTTAATTAAATTAAAAACAATTTATTTATTTTACTTTTTTTTAAGTTTATTTTATTGGAATACATGATAATTATAATATGTGTGCATTAATATTTTTTTTAAAATCTATGAAGTTCAATATGAAAATATAAAATATTTTTAAATTTGAATTTATTTTTATTAAAAAAAGTTAAAACTAAAATTTTAAAATTTAATTTTGAGTTGAATTTGTCAAAATATATATTTTTAGAAATTTCATATTTATAGAAGTAAATAAATTTAATTAAAAAAATTCAAAACCTAATTTAAGCATAAAATATTATATTTTACATCCCAAAATTTGAAATCATTATGTTTGTGTATTCTAATAACTATATACTCAAATTAAAATCAAAGGATAAAATTTTGAATTATTTCAATGCTTTCAAAAGTAAAATTGTATCCTTAACATTTAAAGCTTTGAATTTGGAATTGATACAATTACAAAACCTAAAAGCAGAGTGTATTCTAATTTATAAAAATGTAGGGAACTTCTCATTGTCTCATTGATCGTTCAAACAATTTACATTATAAACATAATCATTATAAATATCTTTTTCAAGTGACTTGCTCTTGGTTCTTAGTTGGTGTTTTGTCAATCATATTCAAAGTTTTCCTGTATATTGTATTTCTGCACTTAGATAGTAGTTAATGAGAGCCTTTGAAGTTTTTATACAGTTTCGCATTGCTTGTTTCTGTTTTTTTTTATCTCCATTAGATACTTATTGAGGTGGACCATCTACATGCTGCTCCCTGTCCCTTTCTTCAAATTAAAGGAACAAATAAAGAAGTAGTTTCAGCTGCAGCTTCCATTCTCAGTCTGCATGGTTCATACACAACAAAGGTTCACGTAGATTTTTATGTTGACTTCTCTGTTTACCTTTGTCAAATATTTGTTGTGGTTGAGTCTCAAAATCAAATATCTTGTTTGTCAGAGTTACCTCCAAATTATTCTTGAAAGCTTGCCCGATTTTGGAAATGAATCTGATAGAATTCACAATCATCAAGCTGCTAGACTGCAGGACTTAGTGGAATTTATTCAGACACAAGTAAGTTATGTTCATCTTTCTAAAAATAACCTATATTCTTCCTAATCTGAAGTTAACTCTCTATTAGAATATATGCTGCAATCTAACTGCACTGTAATCATGTCCTTTAACTTTAGCATCACTTGCCTCGATTGATATCAATGACATGCATGAATTTCTGTAATTTAATCTTTTGAATTACTGAAAAATCACTGTTAGTTGATTTTTAAATATAGTAAAAGGAGCAGAGATCTTCTTAGTCATCCCACATCTCTACTATTAAATTGACACCATCAACTTTAATATGCTTCATTTCTCATTAGAAATCAGATTGCTGTTAATATAGATGACAGTCTGGTAATCACAATGCATAGTCAGTACCTAAGCTCCTCCAAGACTACATAGTCACATCATCCTCACAGGCTGTGTTATGGCTCTATACATTAGAACCAGCCACAACGCATTGTTCTTTGACTATATCTTCAATGACGTAGATATAATATTCAATGACATAAATACAATATTAAGTAAATCTCTTATCATATGAAGCACCAATATAATCTATATCTAAATCTACAGCAATGCTTAAGTGCTTATTCTCCTAATAAAGAGATCATTTTCCTGGACAAGCTGTGTATAGCCCTATACTATGCTTGTACTTTTTCAGTGTGACTGGGATCTAATAAAGACGAAGTTGGTCTCTACGGCTATTAGTGGAGCAAAGAACTTATGGCGGTGGCATGATAATATCTTTGGTACGTTTTGAATAGAAAGCATGTGAAATTCACACTATTAAACACTACCATAATTACACAATATGATATAAAACTAGTTAACAAGTAAGATGTATCTTAATTGATTTCACATACTGTAAAAATATAGGCAAAATGTACCACAAAGTCCAACTAGATATAAAGCATAGAATTTTATAAGTAAAACAAAAGGAATAGTTAATGAAATATCAAAACATCTCAAAACAGTGTCCTTAGAGCAATTTTAACAAATTTAACTCTAACCCAATAAGAAACTACATATCCTCTCCTCGAGTCCTTGTAGTGGGAAAATAAGGGGTTAATATGGAACAGGTTATGAAATACATAAGACAATGTAACACAATAAAATAATGAACTCCATGTGTGCACTAGAGCTGAACAAATATTGCACTACATGAAAATCAACATGGATAAATATTATTTTGCAAGGTTATTATCCAACTTCTATCTACTAAAGTACTGCATTCAATTGACCCTACTTTGGATCCTCTCATGGATATTATCTCTGCACTTCTCTATATTGCAATAAGAAGATGGATATGACTATCAAAGACAACCCAAGTTCATCTTCATTGCTGCCACCAACGAATGGGGCCGAGGAGAAGAAAAACGAGATATGTATGTAACTACAATTATTTCACATTATTTATTAAGTCATCAGTGACTAACCACCGCTCAATATCCACAAGTATTACATCTATAACAAGTGCCTCACCATCTTATGTAATTTGACTAATGCTATGTTATGCGACCTTATACTCACTAAATCTGATCCAAGATCTATCTAGTGTGTCATCTTCTAACTAACTACAATGTAGAGCTGCAAGATAATAGATAGCAAGAGTAAATACGTTAGATTGCAAGAGAAATGGAGAGGCGGCAGGTGTCAATTGTGATTTTAAAACTTTTGTAAGTGGAAGGTGTGACAGCAATGATTGTTCTTAGCCACATGTCGAGACACAATGTGGGTTGCAAGAGAAGGTGCGAGATGTGACGTTGGACCTGTATTATGGTTGCCAGAGAAGGAACAAGATGACTTGCCATGAGAGGGACCTCTCTGTCTTTTAGATTGAGCTTTACCCACTAATGTTGCTCCTGTTACCTTAACTCTTACTGCTTCTGAGAAAATTTTCCTTAACGGCTTTAATTTGCAAGGCTAAGGATGTCTCATGCCGGTAGGATGTAACTTTCACAAAACAAATGGGATCCTAGATATCAAAGTCAAAACATTGAATAAGATATCTTTACCCATGAAGGTCTGTAATCACTAACTCTGAACAACTCATGCAACCTGTTAAATTTAGCTATTCTTGTCTGATCTCCAAACCGTTTACTCTAGGCTTTAATGAATGTATGTGGGTAATATTTCTCATAAAAAATCTCTCAAATTGAAAAAACTGATTATTCATAGTGTTTCATCATGATTGAAGAGCTCCATTAAAATAATGTGGCCGAGTCAACTTTCTTATTATCTTGATGGTCTAATACTTTGAAAGCAAGCTCTACATTAGCAAGCCAATTGCATGTCTTTTAATGGGTCACACTCCCTTTGGATCAAACCAATTGAACAAACCCATGAAACTAGTAAATCATCCCCATGTTTGTTAGTTTATTCATCTATGGCAATGGTTATAATTGCTCGAGCAATCTTAGGAGCTTCTAGTGCAGGAGAAGATTCTTTGACGCCTTCTTGCACCTCTGGTAAATTTGGAACCTTGAGAATAGCCCTGTATTAACATGCACGACAAATGCTTACCCTGCCTATAAGTGGTAGCAGCTTCATTACTTCCAATAATCATAGAATCACAACCTTGAGCAATAGCCTTACAATTGCCATGAATCCTAGCAGAGAACATAACAATCGATACATTCTTGTGCTCTATCCGGCAAAGATCAACATCATAGAGTAAAACACGCAAATCAACACCCAATAATACTTGTAAGGCATGGATTTAGGTGTTGACCTGTGTGAATTGGCACGAGAGATTTATCATTTTGCCTGCCAATCAACATGTGAGATGCTTCACCATGGGCATTAGAGTGGTAACTCGACAGAAATAGAGTGAGAGTGGAGAATGTATCAGAGAGAAGAGGATACTTTGGAGAGAGGGATTGTCAACAAGTGTGACGAGCTTTACGGATTAGTGAGAGGGAACGAGGGGAGAGAAGGATTGGCGTGGGGAGAGAAAAAAGATTGGTGAATTAACTATAATTTCAGATCTAATAAAAATACAACTATTCTAATTAAATACCATTAGCTAGAATATATATATATATATATATATATATATATAGAGAGAGAGAGAGAGAGAGAGAGAGAGAGAGGAGGATGTTCGGATGCGTGCCTCCCCCATGAAGTGCTTTGCTAGCATCAAAATGCTAACATGTCACCATTTTGGTTGATTAACTGTTCACCCTTGGTGGACCAACATGGCCCATGTTTAGCCTAGTGACTACCTACAAAGATTAAGTGTGGTATTTTGGTCGAACTAGTTGTCAGGATAGTTGACGAACTCTGGTTAATTCCTTGTCTCTATGTTTGTTGCACTTTTCTCCACATGTCTATTTGGTCAACTAAGTGCACTGGTTGACAAAATTTGTTCGAATCCAATAGTTCCAATTCACATGACCGATTCTAGTCTTTTAGTCAACCAAGATGTTGCATTTTGTTGATTTGTTCCTTCGTGTTTTGATCCTTGTGACTTTGGTTTAGCTGCACTTGTTGGTTGACCAACTCTTGCATTTTGGTTTACTAATTTGACCAATTTGGCTTTGATTTTTTCCACCTGTGTTATTCGACCAATAGCAAACATTTGGTCAACTAAGCCCATGGTCAACCCAACCATAGGTCAATCGACCAAATCACATACAACAATTTTACATTAGGTTTCTAGTCGATGACCTCAGTAAATTGACTGTCAGTTGACTATTTTAGTAGGATGGTTAATTTGACTCTAGCCTATCTAAGAATCAAGTTTGTGTAGGTTATGTTTTGCTTAACCCTTAATTCACAACGGGAATAATCGTCTATAAAAGTAACAAAATATCGAGACCTCCATGTAGAAGAAATATAACTCGGACCCCAGACATCAGAATGAATTAAAACGAAAGGGGGCGTAACCCGACTCTCATTGCAAGGAGAAAAAGAACTACGAACATACTTTCTTAATTGACATGACTCACAAGCCAAAGACTCTAAGTGAGAAAGACTAGGATGTAATTGTTTCAATTTATCAAAGACCTGGATGCCCTAACTGAGCATAAATAAGAAGAGGAGATGTCGTTGTCGAACCTACAAGAGAGGGTCGGTGAAGCCAATATAGGCCATGAAACTCACATCCGAAGCCAATTATCCTTCTCGTACTTCAGTCCTGTAAGGTAACAGAAGTTTTAGTAAATGAGATGATCCAATCAAGAGACCGAGTAAGTTGACTTATTAGTAACAAATTAAAGGGAGCTCCGGGAACATAAAGAACATTATGAATAAGGAGAGACGGAGATAGATGAACAATACTAACACCTTGGGACTGAGTTTGAGAAACATTTGCATTTGTGACAAATGGTAAATAACCGGAAGTAGTGAGAGAAAAAAAAAGATTTATTATCAGTGATATGATCAGTGGCCCTAGAATCAAGAACCCAGGGATCCGAAGATCGAGATATGCCAGCAAAGGAACTACCAACGTGTGCAATGACAACAGTGGAATCAGAAGTCTGTTGATCCTCATACCATTTCAGAAAGTCGTCATAGGAAGGCGGTGGGGTCGGATCCGGTGACAACTGTGAAGTGGAAGCTGAGGAAATGATAGAATTCTAGACGGTCTGAGCAGCATGAGGGGGTCGACCATGTAGACTCCAACATTTATCAATCGTCTGTCCTCGTCGGTGGCAGTGATCACACCAAGGACGTCCTTTGTCACCCTTACGGGGTGGAGGTCTGGTATTACTTCGAGAGATCAAAGCTGATGAGTCGATCGGAACGGAAGGAGGTAACGACAAGATTTTGGAGGAACACAAAGGAGAGTCGCCCAGGTACTGTCCATGGTAGCTTTTGTGGGGCTGTCTAGAATCTGATCACGAACATGAAAACAATCTGTAGGCAGACCATATAAAGCAAGAAACATAGAAAATTTCTTCCGATTTTTAAGCTCTGTAATAGGAATGGCCGCAGGTGGAAGCAGTTTATTGAAGTCACAAAGAAGGCTAGAGACCGAACCCAGATAAGTTGACATAGAATCCTTAATCTGATGGACACTGAGGATGTTCATGAGATCTTCACAAACTTGATCGAGTCGTCGAGAGGTGTTTGCAAAGAGTTGTTGAGTCTGTCTAAACATATTTGCAGGTTTTGTGAGTGCAGAAGACATCCCTAAGAGATGGATGGATTGTGGCTCAGATAATACAACACAACTGAGCGTCAACCTTTTTCCACAGAGGGCGATCGACGACTTGAGCATCCTCTTCGTTTCGGGTGAGATGTGTCTCATGACCCTGTACAACAAGCCAAAGCTCAATGTGAGAGACCCAAGAGGAGTAGTTCTTACCATCCAACTGCTCAGAAGAGAGCGGTGCAGTGATGTGGTTGGTAAAGATTGAGATATCCGGCTTTGGAGTGCCAGAAGTAGCCATTGATCTGTTTTGGGTTGTTAAGAGATTGTCGATGTCAGGAATAAGTGCTGGAATACGCACGCGACAGAGGAGCCTTCGGCGTTCGACGGAGGAAAGCACATTATAGAGAACAACACACGGCGTGCGACGACGTGCAGGAAGAAGCCTTCAGCGCACCTAAAGATGGAGGTCGCGACCTGAGGAAGAAAAGGAAGGGCTGCCTTGCACAAGTAGGTCGTGGGGAGTGACACGATCGGGTGGGGAGAGAACGCGATCACTTGTGGAGAGCGACGCGTTGTTGGAGCTTGAGACGCATGTCAGAGGAGAATAGCAGCTTCGGCTTCTCTGGAGAACAGCAGCGTCGCGTGCAGAAGAAGAATAACAACGTCGCGAGGAAGAACAACCGTATCACGTGGAGAGAGGGGAAAAGAGAAACGGATCGACTAAGATTTAGGGCAAAAGAGAATTTTAGAGTAAAGGAAAAAAAACTTAAACCTTGTGCTCTGATATCATGTTAAAGAATTTCTCTCATTAAATATTACAAGATATAAGCCCTATTTATATACAAAGTTAGGACCTATTCTAAGAAATAATTAGAATTCTATTCTAAGAAATAAATCAGAATTCTATTCTAAGAACTAATTTATATTTTAGATAAAATATAAATTAGAGTACATGAAATTATCCCTAGATATATTTATAATATTCTAACAGTTACTTAGCACAATATTCTAAATCTCCAATCGTTTTATTTTGTTCTATGTTTCTACATGTCACACAAATAAAGTCAACTATTTTACTCCTGCCTCCCATTATATTTTGTTAGTATCAGTTTGTTGCATCCCATAAATTTATTCTTATAATTATAAGTGTAACCCAACTTAATAAAATTTCCAAGTCTTTTCTTTGATGTTGTTTTCCTATATATATATATATATATATATATATATATATATATATTCTTGATATGTTGCTTCGGATTAATTGGTTGTTCACAGTTCTAATATTGTAATCTCCCTATCTGGAGTATCAAAACATTTTTTTTTACAGGTTCTCAATATTAATTCACTTGATTTTATTAAAACCAATACTAACCAACTTATAGTTACTAACATTTATTTATCACCTTCTTATTCGAGAATTTGACTAATTATTGTTTTGAGCACTTATAACTGAGGGAAAAATGAACTAGGATATGTGAAATCAGAGACTAAGCCCAAGTTGCAACCTGAGTAGGTCATTTGCATAGACGTTGTATTGATGACTAGTGCAGAAGTATGGCTCTATAGTAGAATTCTTCTATCATGCCCTATGGAGCCGCATGTCTGATAGAAAATCAGACAGTATCTTCCCTGTACGACGGACAATCTGAAACATGAATACAAGGGCCAACACGGCCTGTACCACATCCTCAATCCAACACGGCTGATAATATCAATATATAGAAAGAAATAACGACGCAAACACCCACAAACATAAAAAGTTGCATGTCGGCATGACTTACGACACCAAATACACCACAAGCCCCTCTGGCGCACCAAACACGAAACAAGCCACAAAACCAAACACAGATACAAGTCCATGAAACTATAACACAAGAAACCAAAATTAAACGAAGTTGCCTCAATAAGAAGGGGACCGACTGTCACCCACAAACATCATATACCACAATCTTAGCTCTTCATTCTCAATACCCACTACTTGCTATCAATTGAATTTCCTTTTTTTAGGCCAACAACAAATTCTTAAAATCTACACTCATAATATCATCATCCCTCTACTAGCCTATGACTCAGCCAAATAAATACACCGTGATGGTTTACTAGTTAAATCCACCAACACTACCCCATGTTGGGTGGAAAAAGAGCTCCTTCCTACTGCCATGGAAGGTCCATGTTAATAGACCCCACCAAGCCAGCCCGGACCCGGATCGGGGTGGCCCGTTGACCCAGTTCGTCTGGTTGCCTCATCATCTCGATCTTGGAGGGGAACAGAAATAGCGCACGAGAATCCCAACATTCAAATTCAATCCACCGATGATGAGACCGAGACTCAGCCCCAGCACCTTCCGATGCCCGAAACACAAGGAAGTATCGATGCAATTACTTCTAAGGTTCGGGAAAATCCTCCTTTAAATTCTACTATTTTCACTAAACATTTTGAGAAGGTCACACTTCGGTTGGGAGAATTGTGTGCAAAATGTAAGCATTACAATGCTTCCTATAAATTCCAAGTCGGCGGCGGCTATGGGCCATTAAAACGACATGTAGAAACGAAGCACCTGACGGAATATGGACTTGACTGCTCTCAAGCACAATTATCAAGATTTTCTAGTGGTAATAGTACTGATTCTGGTTTATTTTCATATTCTGATAATAAATTAAGAGAAACATTAGCTAAATTTGTTTCCGTAGAACATCTTTCTTTTAGTTTTGGATCTAAATGTACATTTGAAGATTTTTTTTATAAAGAATCTCTTAATCCATGTGCTAAACATGTTCCTAGGACTACACTTACTCGTACAATTAAAAGATTAGTAAAACAAAGAAAAAAATTTAATTGATGAATTTAGTAAATTAAATAATAAAGTTTCCTTATGTTCCGATATTTGGAGTGATCATTGGCAAACACATTCTTATATGGGTGTGACTTGCCATTGGATTGATAACTCTTGGATCTTCCAAAAAAGATTGCTAGCTTATATGGTTTTTGATGAATCACATACTGCCCATAACATTGCATAATTATTATGTTTAATTTTAGAAGAATATGGATTGACTCATAAAATATTTTCAATATTATTAGATAATGCTAGTTCTAATACCACTTCTATAGATGAACTAAAATTTGTTTGTCAACCTATTATTGGTGGTTTATTTTTTCATATTCGTTGTGTATGCCATGTTTTAAATTTGTGTTCAAGATAGATTAAAACTTTTAGAAAATTATATTCAATCAATTAGAATCACAATTTCATATTTATGGTCGCATCCATCTATGATGAAACAATATGGTAGATTTTGTAAAGTTAATGAAATGAGACCTAAAAAATTTTCACGTGATGTTTCAACATGTTGGAATTCAACATATCAATTATTACAAAATTCATTTCAATATAAAGATTTATTATGTTTAATTTTTGCACAAAATAGTAATACTAATATATATTTATTTTCACAACAATGAAATATTTTTAGTAATATTTGTGAAATTTTAAAAGTATTTAACGATGCAATTGAACAACTTTCTGGTGTTTATTATCCCACTGCTCATTGAATTTTAGTGAATTTTTCTATTATAGTATTAGTATTAAATGAACATATCAATAATGAAACCTTTAACTTCTTGCATATTAGCTATGAAAACTAAATGGGAAAAATATTTTTATTTTATTTCTGAAATTTATTTAATTATATTTGCTTTAAATCCTAAATTTAAATTAGAAGTTTTACAAGAAATGCTAACTTTATATTATGACGATTTAATTTCTATTAAAAATTTTTCTTCTCTAGATCCAGTTAATATATATATAATATTAGAAATTATTTATATGCTTATTATAATCAATATTATATTAAATATGGAATAAAAACTAATTTTTCTGAAACACAACAGCCTACTAGTACTAATTTAAAACTTACAAAAATACAACTTTTATTAAAAGAACGGACGAAACGTCCACGAGGATCTTCAAGTTCCACACAGGAACTTGAGAATTATTTTACGACTTCTTTTGATTTTAATGAAGCAGATATCGAACATTTCAATATCTTAAAGTGGTGGTCACAGAAGGCTCAAATCTTTCCTGTTCTCTCCGTGATTGCAAAAGAAATTTTAGCTTGTCCAGTGTCAATTGTTGCCGTGGAGCAGACGTTGAGTGCTGGCGGCAACATATTAGATGAACGGCGATCAACTATGTCTCTCGACTCATTGGAAGCTCAAGCATTACTAGACGATTGGACCAAAGCCGAGTAAAGAATTCAAGGAATGCAACTTTCAGAAGACGAAGTCGATGAATTTGATACCGAAGGAACGAATATAACGGGAACGGGAGGAAATGGAAGTGAGTTATGAAAATTTTAAAAAGATAAAAATGTAAAAGAACTACGTGAGCTTTGATTCCCCTACACCCTAAGGGGATACGTAGGTAACTTAAATAAGTGCAAGCCCTTTTTTTTTAATAAATTTTATATTTTATATTTTAATTTTTTTAATATAATAATCTCGAACCATGGCGAACCGTGAACCGGCGGTTCGGAACAGTGAACCGTAACCGTCTTGGGCGGTTAAGGTTAAGGTTCAACCTCCCACGAACCGTCAAACCGGCGGTTCCGTACCGTCGAACCGTCGGTTCCAAACCGTGGTTGGGTCTACATATTAACCTGCAATCAAATCATTGGAAATGAATGACTCATTTCCAACAACAAAGATCCATGTCTCTACAATATGAGCATGCACTGAGCTTCCTTATGATATTTCTCACACAAGGAAGCCGAGAAGGGTTGCTACACATACAGGAGGAAGGGAGTTCATCTGCCACTCTACTGTGATGGTTTTTGGGCTGAAAATGATGGCTGCAGATGACTTTGACTGAACAAAGAAGTGGCAAGCATCGATCACGGGCAGCACTTCTGTAGGTGGAAGGTTAAGTTGCAGTGATGACAGTTGCTAATAGCCACATGCATCAATGAAACTTAGGATGTTGGCGAAGGAGGTGTGGACTGCAACACATCAGATGGTGGACTGTAGTGGCAAAGAGGTTAACAATGATGGCAGCACAACCAGCAGCGTTGATGCGAACTGCAAGCACACAAATGAGTGAGAAGAGGGATCAAGAGCATGGGGGCACTTGAGTGCCCAGTGGGGAAATGACAAGGATTATGTCTATTGAGTTCCACTTTAACCCATTCAATTTAAGCGGCCCAAACTGGTTCAATTCTGGTTCAGCTAAAACAAATTGAGCCCAAAAGCACACCCAAATCAAAATTCATCTAATAGAACCCTCATTCATCCATCCTAATTCCAAATCGAATCCAAATTGAATCCCAATACCTAAAAGTCAGCATTAAAACTTGTTTCAGCAACAAATACTTATACTGACCCCACATAACTCTCAAATCTTCTATTAGGCTTATACTTATACTTATACCTAAAAGTTTTATATTTGCATGTGTGAAAGGACATAGATACTGAAAGATGAAAGGCATTAATGTAAGTTCCATTTTCATGTATTCCAAGCCTTGTTACTTTCTTGTCATGTATATTAGTCACATGGTGCAGGCAGGAAATCTAAACTATGACGTATCAACAAAAGAAATTTTGCCAAGAGATGCCATATTCGAAGACTTAAATTGTAGGATCAGGAAGCTGGAAAGATGGAATACGATCAACATGGTAAGTACCATTTCTTTTATTGACTATATTTCTTCTAGATGTATGGGCCAATTGACCTCAAAGCTCTGGATTTCTACAGGTGTTTTGGACTATTCTGATGTCTGCTATTGTTGGTTATTCCTTGTACCAAAGAAAGCGTCACTAGACAAACATGTTAACCAAGCTGACTGATTAATGTCTCAACAAATTTTTCCACCCTGTATGCATTTAAAGGTAAGACAATTATGCAGGTGCTATATGAGCTTAACTTGTAGATTTTCTTCTTTTTCTTTTCAGTTGATTTGAACAATGTCTACTACACTACTTCGTAATATCTTTTTCCCACTGCCAATTTGGAAAATTCTGGCATTTGCTGAACTGAGCGGGCCTTGTATCTACGCTGGAGAATGACTTACTCCTGCTAATCTCCCTGGATAAACAACACTTTGTAGGAATTCATTCAGCATTCACCAATCACAGAAGGCTGAGTCATTATTTGCCAGTTACTTGGCTTCCAGGATGCTTGAACATGTATACTTTACTGCTGATCCACCAATTGGCTGTGGAGAATATTGGAATTAAAAGAGATCTTCATTGAAAGAGAAGAACTTTGGTTTTACACTTATAGTATCAACAAAATGTAGTTTCATGACACCAGCAAAAAATTAAGTTATAATTTACATATTTAGTTTCCTCGCTGAATGTGACATGTAAATTAATTGTACATGGTCATAGCAGGGTCACAAGTTTATTTTCTTTTTCTCCTCGTGTGTAATTAAAAGTACCGGACTGTTTATAACTAATTATAAACAGTTTTACAGTGTAGATGGTTATCAAGGTGTTTCTCAAATCAATTTGTTGTTGCTGTGAATGGCAATTGTGTTGCAAGATTTTGTTGAGGAAATTCTATTGTCACTAAGGTGGTTAGTGTTAATCTTGCTAGCCGTTATTTAGAACCTCAAGGATATTTTTCTGGCCATATTTCGATCTTCGATGGTGATTTGACTGAGAGGAAGGGGGTAAATAGCGTACTTGTAAATTAAAAATTATTCTTTCTCTTGTTGCCGTTTTAACAAGGACAAACATGCATACCAATAGACACAATGAACACCAGGTTCTTAGACTCTGACCTGTGCATAAGTTCACTAAATTTCTCTTCATTAAAAATTAGAGGTTGAAAAATCTCTTGGTACAATAAGTGGTTTCAGTGTAAACGACAGGACAATGCAAGATTAAGGAAAAAGAAAAAGCTTCAACTATTCTGTGTTGTCACGTGTTGATATTTATCGTCAAGCCTTTGGCCCCTTTTTATGGCCTCTACTCGACCTGTTGAGTTTGCTAACATGTCGCGGTCTGGGCGGTCGGACATCTTAAACGTGTCTTGTTGGCTTCATACACCAAGACCCATGGTTCATCCAAGGTTGTTGACATGACACAATTTTTGTCACGCCCCGAGACCAAAGAAATTATTGATCCAATATAAAATCGGATAGTATCTTTCCTATCCGATGGATAATTTATACATACTTACAAACACACGCAGATAAATATTGGTTTCAGGCCACAAAACAGATATATATAGCATAAGGAAAAAAGAAATACCATAATACTGGAAGCATAAAACTCACTTGAGCTGCCCTCGAGGTTGACATGCAACAAAATCACATCACAAAGTCTAACAAAAGACTCAAAAATACAATACCGTATGAATGAATTGCGAATACAAGTCCACGATATATGAAAATGAATACAACGCATAAAGAAACTATAAAACGAAAACAAACGCGGAAGCAACCAACAATGGAGTCGTAGGGATCCGAGACCAGCAATTAGGCTCCTCCGGCGAGCTAACAACCTGAAAACAAAACATGGTGACGGGTGGTGAGTCCAAATAGACTCCGCGGGTATATAGAAAGATATGTATGACAGAAAAATAGCTAAACAAGCTATACAGATATAACAGGAAACAGTCTCAACAATAGTATCAGAAGTATGTGTAACTGAAATAATAAAAGACTGTACATACCAGAAATTTATCTATCATGATCATAATAGGACCCGTACTATATGAGCAAGTGCAAGGTCATCAAACCACACATAAGGTATATCCTATATGTGCATGTCAAACAAGTGCAACAAATAAATGCAGCAAACACAATCAAATGCACAAATGCATCATATGCACATGATGCAATGCCATGGTCCCCCTAACACCAGTTAAGCCATCGAGACATGCGATAATGTGTCGGCCGAGTGGGTAGAGCTGTGACACCGTCCGCACTCTGCCATCACTGCTCCTGAGTGACCAAGTGGGCAGGATGCTGGTGGAGCTCTCGCTCCGCCCCATATATATATATGGGGGAGATATCTCTCTTATCTTCTCTGGTCAATGGGAAGAGAAGGGATCTCTACCTGCTACCACGCTTCGAACCCACTACCCATGAGTGGTCGAGCGGAGCAGTACAGAGTAAATGTACATACCCAGCGGTATCCACTAACTCATTGTTGAAGCAATCTGTGGTCCTAAGTGACCAAGTATTTTGATGTTTGAGCAAAGAGTTTAAGTTAGGTTTACCCTTGAGTTCTTATATGTGTATGTTGAGTGTGTAGGTTATACAGGTTACACATATGGACTTAGCTGGAGGCCTCAGTACGGTGAAGGGTGGCATGGAGACAAGCTAGAGGCTTGTGTGCACCCGAGGGACCTTGGAGAGCAGGGACGATGAGCTGATGGTCGCGGACTTCGAGGTATGCGTGAAGGATGATATGGAGGCAAGCTGGAGGCTTGCGTGTATCCGAGGGACGGGAGCCGATGATGAAGAGGGCGCGAAGACAATAGTCGAGGCTGCGGATGAGGAGTCAGTCGAGTCGTAAGGGTACGAGTGCTGTGTGAATGTACTCGGGAAGGGTTTTAGCTAGGGACCAGTCGACTGCCCTGAGAGCAGTCGACTGGTAGGTGGCTGGTGAGTTGGCTGAGAATTCGAACGTTAGGGTGCAACGGTCGAATTTCAGTGGCACCAGTTGACTGCCCTGGAAGAAGTCGACTGGTGGCGAGGGTTTCAGCTCGAGTCATATTTAAAGAGGACTTCGTGGTGGTTGACGAATCTTGTCTTGGTTAAAGGCAAGATAGTAGTCTTTGTGCTCAGGTCTTCTAAAGGTGTTGTGGTGAGGTTTCTCTACCCACAAGGAGCGACAGAGCTAGCCGGAAGTTATCCGGGGATTGATCCACCGACGGATTCTTGGATTAGTCACCCGTCTGGGGTGGATACCAAGTAAATCTTCCGTGTTAGCATTGGTTAGTATTTGTTTGATTGTTTTATTGTATATTTCCGCTGCGCTAACAATTTTATAGAAAACAAAGTATTCGACAAATCGCTATTCACCCCCTTTCTAGCAACGTCTTTGATCTATCAATTGGTATCAGAGCGAAGGACCGCTTTTGATCGGACTAACCGCCGAGGGAGCACACGCTAGAGGGAAAAGAAAATGGAAGATAAGTTGGGGGACGACATCTACACTCCGCTGGCCTACGACCATGAGAATTTCGGATATTGGAAAGCGAGAATGGAGGCATGGTTCGGAATGGAGTAGGACCTTCGGATCGTGCTTGAAGAGCCCTTCGAGATTCCAAAGGATAAGCACGGGAAGAGGCTTAGACCTATGTATTGGAATCAAGAGCAACAAGAACAAGCAAGGGCAAATGAAAAGGTAATGAGTATATTGATTGATATTGTGCCTAACAAAATTTTGAGTTGTGTAGGGGCATACCAAAATGCATGTGAATTGTGGAGCAAATTGAAAGAATATCATGAAAGTCTTATACAAGTTCAAGAGCCCAAGGAGAAAAATCAAATGAGTCAAGAAGAAGAAGAAGAAAAGGTAGTATCTACATCTTCAAGTGAGGGAGAGAGTGAAAGATCATCAACCTCCTCAAGAGAAGAAGATGAGGTATCGATTTCAAGAATTGAGGGGGAGGAGAGACCCTCAACCGTACTGGATCAAGAGGAAGCATCCACATCATCAAAGGTTGAAGAAGAAGTCAACCTAGCCTCTACCTTCACTAAAGCAAAGACCAAGGATCATATTACATGTTTTGGTTGCAACGAAAAGGGGCACTACAAGGATAAGTGTCCAATTGATAAGAAAAAGGAGATACTCTCTGTTGGTGCAGACTGCACCTAAGTCGAACCTGTGTTTTGATAATGGCAAAAGGGTTCAAAAGTTAAGATGTTATGTTTATCTAACATACTACTTGAGTGTGCAGATTAAAGTCCTAGCGAAGGACTGCTAGGCACCTAGCGAAGGACTGCCTGGAACTAAAGACCTGGCGAAGGATTGCTAGGCACCAGACGAAGGACTACCTGGAACTGAAGACCTGGCAAAGGACTGTTGGGCACCAGGCGAAGGACTGCCTGGAACTGAAGACCTGGCAAAGGATAGTTAGGCACCTGGCGAAGGACTGCAGGCAAAAGTCCAACCGGAGGAGCCGGTTGGCAACAGGTAAATTCTCCCGAGAGGAGTAGGTGAGGACGCGTTCCCCGTCGAGGGAACAGTAGGCGTCGGTTCGACCTAGGGCTCCATTTTGGAGACCCAAAGTCAGAACCAAGACAGCTAAGGCTGTATAAACCTAATACTTGATTGCTTTGTGTTGTTTTGGACTAACCCTAGATGTAGGACCGAAGGAATGAGTTTCTGCAGCTCAGAACGCCTCAAAGGAGAGAGGTAACAGCTGAGTAGGGCGCCCCCAGTGTCCCGGGCGCCCCCAAGGTCAAGGCAAAACAAGTTAAGCAAGAGTACGCTTCAGAAGCTTACTGGGCGGGGCACCCCCATGCTCCCGGGTGCCCCCGTGCTCCCGGGCGCCCCGGGCTCAAGCCATCGAAGCGGATAAGACTTATCCAGCCGAGAAACCAGCGGATCGGGTCAACCAAGGCGCCCCCAGCGTCCCGGGCGCCCCCACGGTCAACTCTCAGCCCTATTCGAGTGGGATAAGGGCTGGTCGAGACTTGCTCGGATCAGGTGACACGTGGGGGGGGGGGGGGGGCGCCACAACGTTCAGGGCGCCCCAGGAGGCTATAAAAAGCCCCTCGAGCCCAAGACTTCGATAACAACTTCCTTCAACGCCAATACGCTCTTCTGCTCAAGCGCTCTGCTCCGGAAACCTCCCAACTCGAGATACAAGCGCCGACGACGTCACTCTGCTCCGAGATACATTCCACACCGGACGTCGGTAACGAAGAGTTGTCCTTTTAAGTTTACTAATACTGTAATTGTAATATCTATTTGTAAACCTTTTTGCGAACATATAGAATTGCCCGCAGTAAACGGTCAACGACCGTGGGCCTTGGAGTAGGAGCCGACCGCGACTCCGAACCAAGTAAAATCTTGGTGTTTGTGTGTTGTTTAATTTTTTCGCTGCGTATTCTCTTTTTAAATCCGAAATGACTTACGATATTCACCCCCCTCTATCGTTTCCAACAAGTGATATCAGAGGGGGGAAGCTCAAATTTGGTGCAACCACTAGTTTGAGAATTTTTCGGATTTTCTTCGAATTTCTTAGAATTATTTCTTTTCTTCTTTTTCGAATTTTTTATCGTTAATCGAGACCGGTGCAACACCCCTCGATAATTATTTTTCTTTATCCCGCACTACTAATCCAAAACCAAGTCTTGGGACAGAGTTTTCTTTTCTTTTCTCTCTTTTTCAGATAAACTCCTTAATGACCATGCAAGAAGGCTTCAGCACCGCAAGACCACCGCTCTTCAGTGGGGAGGACTTCTCCTATTGGAAGAGCAGAATAGAGGTCCACCTGAAAACTCAGGTGGACATGTGGATAATCATCCAGTCTGGACTGGAAATGCCAAGGAATGCTGATGGAGTACAACAATCTTACACTGAATGGGACGCAACACTCAAAAAGAAAATTGAAGCCGATGCCAAAGCGACCCAAACACTCCAATGTGGCCTAACAAAAGAGGAGCTGAACCGGGTGGGTCCATTCAACAGCGCCAAAGAACTCTGGAGTAAGCTGATCGAACTACACGAAGGAATCTCCGACATCCGAATCAGCAAGAGGGACCTTCTGCTGAACAAGATGTACACCATAAAGATGAATGAAGGCGAATCAGCAGCTCAGCTTCACGCCAGAATTCAGGAGCTGATGAACGGTCTACACACCATTGGTCACAAGGTAGAAAACCGTGACCTAATAAGGTACGCCCTTAACGCTTTCCCAAGAAACACCTTGTGAGCATCTATGGTAGATGCTTACAAAGTTTCTAGGGATCTTTCCAAAATCATGTTAGATGAACTTTTTTCTGAACTCGAATTACATGAACAGACTAACTGCAATCTGGCCGAGAAAGGCATTGCTTTTGTTGCAGGTAAAGCTGGAAAGACAACCAAGAAGAAGCCACAACCTGCACCCGAGTCTGATTTAGACTCAGACTCAGAAGATAGCGAGGGAAATCGACCGAAGCTAGTTCGGCTAGCCCGAGACTACTACAAAGAACTAAAGAACCAGACCAACAGAAAGAAAGCCAGCCGAAGAAAGGAAGAACCAGCTGAACCCTCAAATGACAAGAACAAACCAAATGTGACCTGTTACGAGTGCAAGAAGAAAGGTCACTACAAGACGGAGTGTCCGAACCTAAAGGAGACCAAGAAGACAAGAAAGAAGAAGGCACTTCAGGCAACGTGGGACAAGTCCTCCTCCTCCGAAGAAGAAGAGGTCCTACAGTCGAACCTGCTCGCACTAACCGCCTCAGAAGAAATCGAGACCGAGTCAGAGTCGGAGCCGGACGACGGCAAACTTACATTCTCAGAGGACGGCGAAATAACTGTAAGTGGTTTTTCCAGAATTCAATTATGCGAGTTAATTTCTTATCTTTCTCGAGATTTGGCAAAAGCCAAAATCCGAGTCGAGTCTCTCAGACAGGAAGTAAAACTCCTGAAAGAGAGAGCAAACTCTGAACCCTTAACTGAGAAGGTTCAAGAAGGAACCTCTGCTCAAGTTGAAAAACTTGAATCAGAGAACTCTTTCTTGAAAACTCAAGTTAAGGATCTTAGAGCTGCCTTAGAACGATTCACTTCTGGTTCCAAGGGTCTTGATATGATTCTTGGAAAACAGAAGTCGGTTCTAAATCGATCCGGACTAGGTTATAGAACCAAATATAGACAAAGATCCTACTATGCTGTACTGAACCAGTCCAGACCTAAAGTTCAGGCATGGGTACCCAAACTGTGCCTGAACAAACAAATTGGATCAAATCAGTATTGGATCCCAAGGACAAGATTCACATCTTGCCAAACCATTATCGTGGCTTTAGTCCAGGGGGAGCCAAATTAAAAATAATATTTATTGTTAGATAAAATTCAATTTTTGTTTGCAAATTGCATGATTGATTGTTTATTTAATTCCTGCAATTTACCATGCTTAGAATTAGGAATGGTTAGAATAAGGACTCAATCATTTAATTGAAATTTGAACCACATAGTATTGGGTGGCGGTGAGATGATAGTACATTAGGGAAGCCAATTCTAATAAGGTCAAGTATACTCTACTTGGTCTCTTTAGACTGGTGAAACTAGCCGAAGCTACCGATCCAAGACCCAAGCTAGTTAGACCAGAATTTTTCAAGAAATAGTTTTAAAAATGAAATTTCATTAAAAGGCTTTGTCAAGGAAAGGGTTGATGATCCAATAATGCTACGGCCAAAGAAGGCCTAGTGCCTCGCCAAGACCTGGAAGCCGATTTCTGAAATTCAAATTATACTATTCTTTGTCAAATTCAAATCTAACACAAATTGTCAGTTAATTGTAGATTCAAACATTTTTTAAAATAAACTCAAAATCAACTATTTTCAAAATTAATTTAACTTTTGCAAAATAAATCATGATTCTACAAAATAATTTTAAAACCTGTTTCACAAAAACTATAAGGCTAACGTGATTGATAACCCTAGATTGGGTGAGACAGACTAGGCTGTGAAAATCAATTTAGGCTATTCCTAATTCTAATTGGATCTAAATCGACAAAACTCTTTATGTCTAGGAACATAAAGATTAGGACCAATGGATGTTGGATAGCGGTTGCTCTAGACACATGACTGGAGATAAATTGAAATTCACCAAACTCAAGTTCAAGAACCTAGGCTCAGTGGCATTTGGCAACAATGCTACACTCAAGGTAATTGGGTCAAGTAATATTGAACTTAAATCTGACTTTGATATTAAGAAAATGCTTTTGGTTGAAAATTTTAATTTTAACTTGCTTAGCATAAGTCAGTTGTGTGATTCTGGTTATGTAGTTACCTTCAACAATTCTAACTGCCTGATTAGAAACCTGTAAGACTCGGAAATCATGCTTAAGGGCACTAGGAAAAATAATGTTTACACTATAAACCTACCCCTAGTACCTAAATGTATGTTAACTCAGTTAGAACAATCAAACCTCTGGCATAGGAGATTAGGTCACACTAATCTGAGAATTATTTCAAAAGTCACCCAACTCAGCCTAATTAAAGGTATCCCTAAAATTAAAAATCATGAAAACTTAATATGTGAATCATGTAATCAAGATAAACAAACCAGGTCTAATCACAAACTAATCCAATCTGATCAAACTCAAACCACACTTGAGCTCCTGCACCTTGACCTATTTGCACCTTGACCTATTTGATTCACATGGAGCCAAGTCACTAAGCGGAAACCGGTACTGCTTAGTAATAGTTGATGATTACTCCAGGTTTACCTGGGTTAGGTTTCTAAAGACCAAAGATGAAACCCTAAACCTATTTAATGAATTTTGTAAGTTAATTGAAAATCAAAACGATACTAAAATTAAAAGACTTAGGAGTGACCACGGGGGAGAGTTTGAAAATCAATAGTTCGAGGAATTCTGTAAGGTAAATGGGTACATACATGTCAACGAATTTTCGTGTCCTAGAACCCCCCAGCAAAATGGGATAGTCGAAAGAAGAAATAGAACCCTACAGGAAGCCGCTAGGGCTATGCTCAACAAATTCAACCTAGTCAACCAATATTGGGCAGAAGCAGTTAGTACGACTTGCTACATTCAAAATAGGGTCCTGATTAACAAGCGACACAACAAAACACCCTATGAATTATACTATCATAGACTCCAAATCTACACTACCTAAGGGTCTTTGGATGCAAAGTCCATATCCTAAACACCAAAGACTATCTAGGAAAATTCCAGTCTAAGTCAACCCCAGGCATCTTCCTAGGATATTCAACCACAAGTAGAGCCTATAGGGTTTACAACAAACAAACTAAGAAAATCGAAGAAACAACTAATTTAATATTTGATGAAGAAATTAACTCAAAACCTGATAATCCAAATCAAACTTCATCAAATACTGATCAAGAAGATAATGAACAAGCTGCTGAATCTTTAATTGAACCTATAAACGAACTAACTATTGAACCAACTAATGAGTCAATTGAACCAACTATTGAACCAATAATTGAACCAACTCAAATAGTTGAATCAAATAGTGAACCAAACCGACCAGCCGGACCTGAGGCTGAACCAAGTTCTAGAAAACCAAGAAACCCAGACTCAGTCACCCAACCGATCAAATTGTGGGTGATCCAATTTTAGGAGTTAGAACTAGGTCTTCCTATAGAAACCTTAGTCAGATAGCAATGATTTCAAAAATTGAACCTAAGACTATAGAGGAAGCCCTACCTGATCCTGATTGGATCATAGCTATGCAAGAAAAGTTAGCCCAATTTGAAAGAAACCAAGTCTGGGAACTAGTACCTAAACCTGAGGGCAAATCCGTCATTGACACTAAGTGGGTTTTTAGGAATAAGTTAAATGATCAAGGAGAAATAGTCAGAAACAAAACCCACTTAGTAGCGAAAGGATTCAGTCAGGTAGAAGGGTTAGATTATGACAAAACCTATGCCCCGGTAGCTAGACTTGAGTCCATTAGGATGTTATTAGCCTTTGCATCCCATAAAGGATTTAAATTATACCAAATGGATGTAAAGTCAGCTTTTCTAAATGGATTCATTAAGGAAGAGGTCTATGTAGGATAGCCCCCTGGGTTTGAAGACTTAGAAAGACCTGACCATGTTTACAAACTAAGGCACTTTATGGATTAAAACAAGCACCTAGGGTCTGGTATGAACGCTTATCAACTTACCTATCTCTAAAGACTTTAAACAAGGACAAATTGACTCAACCCTATTTATTAAAACCTTAGGAAAAAAAATCTTTATTGCCCAAATCTACGTCGATGACATAATCTTTGGGTCCACCAACTCTAATTTTTTAAAAGAATTCGTAAAAATAATGAAAAACGAGTTTGAAATGAGCCTAGTTGGTGAGCTTAACTTTTTCCTAGGGTTACAAATTAAACAAACTAGGGATGAAAACTATGTCCATCAATTCAAATATGCTAAAGAGTTAATAAAGAAATTTAAAATGGACAACTCTAAAAGCATAAGTACCCCCATGACCATAAATGTAAAAATAGATAGTGACCCTAATGGTAAACCAGTAGATCTTAAACTCTATAGAAGTATGATTGGGAGTCTACTGTACCTTACAGCCAGCAGACCTGATATTCTTTTTGCCGTAGGAATGTGTGTTAGATACCAAACCTGTGCTAAGGAAACACACTTAGCAGCCATAAAAAGAATACTAAGATATGTTAAGGGCACATTAAATGTAGGGATTTGGTATCCTAGGACCTCAACCTTTGACTTGTCAGGATACTCGGATTCTGACTATGCTGGTTGTAAATTAGATAGAAAGAGCACAAGTGGAAGCTGCCAACTATTAGGAAATAGTCTAGTAAGTTGGTGCAGCAGAAAACAACACTGTGTAGCTCTATTCATAACTGAAGCTGAGTATGTTGCCTTAGGAGAGTGTGTAGCACAACTCTTATGGATGATGCACACTCTTAAGGACTTCCAGCTTAACTACACCCAAACTCAGGTCTTCATTGACAATATAAGCTCAATTAGTAAGTAGATAATTGGGTTAGACATGACCCTAAAAGAGATAATTGAAATTGGTTTGATCTTGAATTGGTTCAGTACAACACATTATGCAATTTATTTATTTTGTTTGCTATATTGCTTTGTTTTTGATATATGGCAAAGGGGGAGAGATAGGAAAGGAGAGAAGCTTTAATTTTTTTTTTTTTCAAAATTCAAAATTTTAAAACTTTATCCTTTCTTCAAAAAGTACTTAATCTATTTGTTTTCAAAAGTACTAAGTTTTTCTTCACAGTTTCTCTAACATAAAGCTGCTTTCAAATTTTTTTAAGGACTTAAACTAAAGCTGTTTTCAAATCTTTTTTTTTGGACTTAAACTAAAGCTGCTTTCAAATTTTTTTTTTGTACTTAAACTAAAGCTGCTTTCAAATCCTTTTTTAGTACTTAAACTTAAAGCTGCTTTCAAATTTTTTTAAGTACTTAAACTAAAGTTGCTTTCAAATCTTTTTAAGTACTTAAACTAAAGTCATTTTCAAAAATCTTTTTAAAGCACTTAAAATCAAGCTATTTTTCAAAAAGTTTTTCTAAGTACTTAAAACTTAAGCAGTTGTAAATTTTGCTAAGTACTTATCTTAAACTTAAGCTATGGTTCTAAGAACTTAAAACTTTAGAAGATGTCTCTTTTCTACTGACTTGAAATTTTTTAAGTGTAAATCTTCAAAAGTGCACAACTAATTTTTTTTGGAAAATATGTTTCTAAAGTGTCTTTTGAAAATTGGTCTAAGTGTTTAAAAAATTAACTCCATCTTTAGACTTAAAAATTTTTTAAACCCCACGAACTTTTGAAAAACCTAGGGGGAGATTCCTTCCAGGGGGAGGAAACTAAAAGTTTACATCATCTGTTCGGATTAACTTAACTTTTTGAACCGGGTTGCCATAAATCAAAAAGGGGGAGATTGTTGGTGCAGACTGCACCTAAGTCGAACCTGTGTTTTGATAACGGCAAAAGGGTTCAAAAGTTAAGATGTTATGTTTATCTAACATACTACTTGAGTGTGCAGATTAAAGTCCTAGCGAAAGACTGCTGGTACCTAGCGAAGGACTGCTAGGCATCGGAACCCTAAGACCCAGCGAAGGGCTGCTGGGCACCTAGCGAAGGGCTGCTAGGAGTCAAAGACCTGGTGAAGGACTGCTGGGCACCAGGCGAAGGACTGCCTGGAACTAAAGACCTGGCGAAGGACTACTGGGCACCAGGCGAAGGACTGCCTGGAACTGAAGACCTGGCGAAGGACTGCTGGGCACCAGGCGAAGGACTGCTTGGAACTGAAGACCTAGCAAAGGACAGCTAGGCACCTGGCGAAGGACTGCAGGGCAAAAGTCCAACCGGAGGAGCCGGTTGGCAATAGGTAAATTCTCCCGAGAGGAGTAGGTGAGGACGCGTTCCCCGTCGAGGGAACAGTAGGCGTCGGTTCGACCTAGGGCTCCATTTTGGAGACCCAAAGTCAGAACCAAGACAGCTAAGGCTGTATAAACCTAATACTTGATTGCTTTGTGTTGTTTTGGACTAACCCTGGATGCAGGACCGATGGAATGAGTTTCTGCAGCTCAGAACGCCTCAAAGGAGAGAGGCAACAGCTGAGTAGGGCGCCCCCAAGGTCAAGGCAAAACAAGTTAAGCAAGAGTACGCTTCGGAAGCTTACTGGGCAGGGCGCCCCCATGCTCCCGGGCACCCCCGTGCTCCCGGGTGCCCCCAGTGCCCAGGGCGCTCCGGGCTCAAGCCAACGAAGCGGATAAGACTTATCCAGTCGAGAAACCAACAGATCGGGTCAACCAGGGCGCCCCCAGCGTCCCGGGCGCCCCCACGGTCAACTCTTAGCCCTATTCGAGTGGGATAAGGGCTGACCGAGACTTGCTCGGATCAGCTGACACGTGGGCGGGGGGGGGGGGGGGCGCCCCCAACGTTCAGGGCGCCCCGGGAGGCTATAAAAAGCCCCTGTACCCCAAGGCTTCGATAACAACTTCCTTCAACGCCAATACGCTCTTCTGCTCAAGCGCTCTACTCCGAAAACCTCCCAACTCGAGATACAAGCGCCGACGACGTCCCTTTGCTCCGAGATACAATTCCACACCGGACGTCGGTAACGAAGAGCTGTCCTTTTAAGTTTACTAATACTGCAATTGTAATATCTATTTGTAAACCTTTTTGCACACATATAGAATTGCCCGTAGTAAACGGTCAACGACCATGGGCCTTGGAGTAGGAGTCGACCGCGACTCCGAACCAAGTAAAATCTTGGTGTTTGTGTGTTGTTTAATTTTTCCGCTGTATATTCTCTTTTTCAATCCGAAACGACTTACGATATTCACCCCCCCTCTATCGTTTTCTCTTGATCCAACACTCTCTACACTCATTTCAATTCCATTTAAATCTAACATGAAGTGTATGATTGGAGAAGCCCACAAGAAAAGGAAGAAAATCCGATGCTTTACATGTGAGAGATGGGGCACTTTCATACTAAGTGTCCTAGGGGCACTTTCACACTAAGTGTCCTAGAAAAAGTGAGCTAAAGAAAATGGAGCACTTGAGGAGATGGGAGAAAGAAGAAAGGAAGAAGAGAAGAAGCCCACATCAAGGAGGAATTCCAAAGGTAAGGAAGGTAACTCCTAACCTTAAGCTAAAATGTAATTCAATTTCAAGTTCCTCTTGGCACATTAAAAATCATGTTAATCTTTCATCCATGCATGCTAGGATTAACGAAAATTGCCTACTTGTGCACAATTTTGGATTTAAGTACAATGATAGGAATAGGAGTAACAAGGTAGTTCAACACCCTAAGAAAAGCATGCATCATAGTAAATCTAGGACCTTTGTACCTAAGGATCAAGGCACTAATCCCAAGAAGAGGAGGAATGTTCCTAGAAAGGAGGTTAGGCCTGGAATGCCCAAGGTGGACATATGGGTTCTAGGGTTAGAACTCTAGAAAGGGAAAATCAAGCCTTGAGGGCAAGACTTGATACATTAGAAAAGACTCTAGAAATATTCACGATTGGATCTAAGGGCTTAGACACGGTGTTGGGTAGCTTAAAACCCAACTATGATAGATCGGGTTTGGGATACCGATCTAATACCTCCAAGGCCAACAAACAGGATTATGCTGGGAAAGTATACAATCATAGAAAGGAGATAAAGTCCAAGGATGACAAGGGAGTGTCATCTAAAGGGAAAATGAGTGGCTTAACCAAGGACAAGGTGTCCAAGGTTAAGAAGGTCCATTTTGTAGGCCAAGAAACACCGAGGGCACACCGGTGTGGTCTAGTGTGGGTTGAGTCACCTAGGGAGGTGGCTAAGGCCAAGAGCTCAAGGGGAAGCTCTAGGAGCCTTTGGGGTCCATTGTAAATGGATCTCAATAGATGGTTTTCCTAGGACGGCCTAGGTAAACTAGGAAATTAGGTGAAATGTGTCAAAAGGGATTAGAAGACTTGGGAAAGTCTTAACCCTATGTTTTGGCACATTCAAAAGAGAATTAAGGAGAAAAAGATGAAAATGAGGTTATAATTGACAAAATTAGGTTTTAAAGGATAAAACCATATATATCAGTGATAGAAATGAACTATGATAAAGCAGTGGTGTTGGGACCGGGTGTATGTTGACATGGATGCGGGTTCGTAATTTTAAAATTAATTACGTGCAGCAGAATGTTTAGCATAAATAATTTCTTTAATTATTTAACCACACATCTAAGCATGCAATTTTATCTTGTGTAGACATGATCATATATTTAAAATTTTGCAGAAACATAAACTAATTTACATATTACCTCGCGTAACTCGAAGGAAGGGACGAGATCCAACCGTAAGCGTCCCTTGGAAGCTCCGCCTCTATTCGCGTCCACGCCGAGTATCCTCGGGATGACTTTGCAAAGCCACGAGTTTCGTGTTCTCGAGAACTACTAGATTCTCCGAGAATGCGAAGAGAAAAACCAAGAGAGAAGTCGGAAGACTAACCACAAAAGGATGACCGGAATCAAAATTCCGGCGAAGCAAAAGAAGAGGCTTTCGGCAAAAAGATCCTTGCGGCAAACTCTAATTTCGGCAGCACCTTCTTCCGGCCAAGAGATGGCCGGAGCTTCCTTCTTTGGCAGCAGGTGGTGGTCGGCAGGGAAAGGGCAGGAGCGGCCGGCTGGTGCTCCTTCTTGGGGCTGGTTGGCGCACGGCAAGAAGGGGAGAAGAGAAGGAGAGAAAGAGAGGGAGAGAGCCTATACCTTCATCTCTTTTATTATCACCCAAGCCTTGCCTTGGGTCCTTTATATAGTGGCCTCTCAACCATCAAGCCTCTCAAATATGGAATAACTTATTCCATCATGCCAAGTTTGATTTTATATCATGGTTAAAATCATATTTTAATTCATGATAAAAAATCAATCAAGTCTCTTCTCTCTTATGGAATAAATTTCCTTATCATGGTAAATTAATCCATGATTGATTTTATAAAATAAACCAATCCATGGTTCATTTTAATTTCCATGAAAAATAAACCAAACCTTGGTTTATTATATAAAAATTTATATCATCCATAATTTTATAAAACAAACCACACTTGGTTTATTTTATAAATTGAACCAAAAACTTGGTTCTCTCACTTTGTTGTGGCCGGCCAAGCAAAGAGGATGGAGGCCCTCTTTGGCCGGCCCATCCAAGCCACTCCCCAATGAATTAAACTTATTTAATTCATCTATTAAGTCTTCAAAAGACTTAGCCATTTTACGCTTCCGATGCGTCTCTGAAAAATTCAGATTCGACTTATCGTTTGGCTCAACTAAACTTAATCTCTCTTGATTGGAAAATCTAATTTTCAACACGTTTTAAATCTCTCTGATTACTCGTAGTGCGTGTGACTAAATAGGCTTTCGATTTATGTTGGCCGTCTATAATTAATCAATTAATTATAGAGCGATCATGAGTGGCACCTAGTAGTACATCATGATCCCCAATTAATCGAAAGATCAACGGTTGACCTCAGAAACAATTCTGAAATCCTTCAGCAGCTATAATGAATCGTGACCCATTCCCTTCACCATCTTATACCCACTTGGTTCAGGACATGGTCTATGTGTGTCAGTCCCCACTAGGCTGACTACATCACACCTAGCCCAAGTAACGTTTTCTCGTCCTACGGATTCTAATTACTCTCATGTATTTAAGAGATTCATACTCTGAACATGTCATGCTCTGGCCAGAGGCTTTGAGTAATAATCTGATGATAGGCCTCGGGTATACATCTCCTCGCAAGGAGTGGTGAATCCTTTGTAAGTTGTTCAAACATCTTCGGGCACTTCGGCTTATACCCAATCATCCTGGGTCCACACCTCCTTGGAGACGCTTGCTTAAGATGTCAAAGTATAAGTCTCCATGACCAAGATGACTTGAACACTACAAGTCAAAGGAACATCGCACTTAAGCTGCAGTAAGAACTTCACTGACATATCTATATGTAGACTACCATATGAAGTTTTACAGCCAGTCACTCCAATGAACTAGTTCCCTTAACTAGCATTCATGTTTATCTCCGGACATCTCAATGTCACCAGCCAGTGAGAATCAGCTGATTAGAGAATAACCCATGCTAGTCTCAACAGAATTGATAGAGTCCGTATTTATCAATTCATCGACTAGGGACAATTTCAATACTTCTCAATTGCACATGTAGAGATAGTCACTAGTTGTGAATTCATCACAAATTCTCTCATGCTGTGAATTGTATTGCGGACATTCAGTAAATGAGTTTAAGATCTCAATCAAATACATAAACATGTATACTCAAATAGTGAATATTCATTTATTAGAATAAATGATTACAATCATAAGACGATTGCCTTAGGACACTTCTCTCATATCACTAACAAACTCCCACTTGGCCTAATGCCAATCGCTACAGTACCCAATACCATAGGCTCTAACATGACCCTTAAACTTACTTTGAGGCAAGGCCTTAGTTAAAGGATCCGCTAAATTCCTTTCAGTGGGAATTTTCTCAATTTGTATATCATTCCTACTTATAATCTCTCTGATCAGATGATAGCGGCGAAGCACATGTTTGGATCGTTGATGAGACCTTGGTTCCTTCGCTTGTGCAATAGCTCCATTGTTGTCGTAGTAAACTAGTATTGCTTTATCAATGGTTGGAACCACACCAAGTTCTGAGACAAACTTCTTGATCCAGACTGCTTCCTTTGCTGCTTCCGAAGCTGCAATATATTCCGCTTCCGTGGTAGAATCGCTACGGTGTCTTACTTGGAACTCTTCCAACTTATTGCGCCTCCATTCAAAATAAATACGTATCCGGACTGAGATTTGGAGTCATCCTTATCTGTCTGGAAACTGGCATCTGTATACCCATGTATTACCATATCACCTTCTCCATATATTAGGAACACATCCTTAGTGTTTATTAAGTACTTGAGGATTGTCTTGACAGCCGCCCAATGATCCATTCCTGGATCAGACTGGTATCTTCTTGTGACGCTCAGAGCATACGATACATCGGGCCTAGTACATAACATAGCATACATGATAGATCCTATCGCGGATGCATAAGGAATCTTATTAATGCAAATCCTCTCGTCTTCTGTGCGCGGACACATAGACTTCGAAAGGTTGATCCCATGCCTGATGGGAAGATAACTTTTCTTGGATTCCGACATGCTAAACCTTTCTAGCACTCGGTCTATATATGTAGACTCCGAAAGACCAAGCAACCGTTTTGATCTATCTCTATAGATTCTAATCCCAAGGATATATGTTGCTTCTCCCAGGTCTTTCATGGAGAAAATTTTGGACAACCAAAGTTTAACTGACTGTAAGACTGATATATCGTTTCCTATAAATAATATGTCATCGACATATAACACTAGGAATATGACTGCACTCCCACTAACCTTCTTGTACACACAAGGTTCGTCAGGATTTTTTGAGAAATCAAACTCTTTGATTGTTTCATCAAAACGGATGTTCTAGCTCCTGGATGCTTGCTTTAGTCCATATATGGATCGTCGAAGCTTGCATACTTTGGTTTTATTAACCGATGTGAAACCTTCAGGTTGTATCATGTATACATCTTCAAGCAGGTTTCCATTAAGGAAAGCTATTTCACATCCATTTGTCATATCTCATAATCATAATGAGCTGTTATGGCCAGGAGCATCCGAATGGATTTAAGCATAGCTACTGGCGAATAGGTTTCGTCATAATCAATTCCTTGTTTCTGACGATATCCTTTTGCCACTAATCTAGCCTTAAAGGTAACAACATTACCTTCCATGTCGGGTTTCTTCTTGAAAACCCACTTGCACCCTATGGGCTTAATCCCTTCAGGTGAGTTAACCAAGTCCCATACTTGATTTTTGTACATGGAATCAATTTCCGACTTCATGGCTTCAAGCCATTTATCCCTTTCTGAATTTTTCAGAACATCTTCATAACTGATAGGTTCGTCATCGTTAATGAGTAACACGTCGTTCGATTTACTTATGAGAAATCCATATCTCTCTGGAATATTGCGTGTCCTATCAGACCTACGAAGAAGTGGTGTTGTTTTAGGTTCAACTGATAGCTCATCATTATGAGTTATTGGTTGTGGGTCTAGACTAGGTATCTCTGTAATGTCTATTGGAGTTTCTTGAACTTCTTCAAATTCAATGCTACTCCCACTATTTTCTTGTAAAAGAAATTCTTTTCTAGAAATACAGCATGTCATGAAACAAACACCTTTTGTTCCAAGGGATGATAGAATGGGTAACCTTTCGTTTCCTTAGGGTATCCAATAAATAGACATTTATCAGAGTTAGCATCCAATTTGTCTGATACAATCCGCTTTACATAAGCAGGACAACCCCATATCTTTAGGTGAGATAAATGAGATTTCTTACTATCATATGGAGTAGTAGAGACTACCTTGGTCGGGACTCTGTTTAGTAAGTAAACAGCTGTCTTAAGCGCATATCCCCAAAAGGATTTTGGAAGAGTTGCATGATTCATCATAGATCTAACCATGTCCATCAAGGTTCGGTTACGCCTCTCAGATACACCATTATGTTGTGGTGTATATGGCGGAGTCCATTGAGACAATATCCCATTGTCCCTAAGATAATCTTGAAACTCTTGACTTAAGTATTCACCACCCCGATCGGATCGAAGTATCTTAATACTTTTGCCATGCTATTTCTCTACTTCACTTCTGAACTCATTAAATTTCTCAAAAGCTTCAGATTTGTGTTTCATTAAGAACACATACCCGAATCGTGAGTGATCATCGATAAAGGTAATGAAGTAGCTATAGCCTCCTTGTGCAAGAGTTGACATTGGTCCACATACATCAGTATGTATTAGACCAAGCAATTCTCCCACTGGTTTACCTTTTTCGAAAAAGGGTAATTTGGTCATCTTGCCTTTTAAGCATGATTCACATGTATCAAATGAACTGGGTTCAAATGATTCCAGAATTCCACATCGGTGTAATTTGGTCATGCGTTTCTTACTTACATGGCCAAGACGACAATGCCACATATAGGAGTCTATTTGATTATCTATTCGAGCACGTTTGTTGCTAACTTCGATATTGAAAATGTCACTGGATAAATCTAACGTGTAGATACCATTGCATAAAGTTCCAGTCCCATAAAGAATACCATTTAAAGTTATGTAACAACAATTGTTACTAAAAGTTAAATGATAACCCTTTTCATTCAAGCATGAAATAGATACAATGTTCTTTATTAACGAAGGAACAAAATAACAATTATCCAATTCTAAGACAAGTCCAGCAAGGAGCTTTAGCAAATATGTTCCGATGGCAACAACAGCAATCTTTGCTCCATTTCCAACTTGCAAATTCGCTTCTCCCTTGACGAGTCTTCTTCTATTCTTTAGCCCCTGTATGTCATTACATATATGTGAGCTACACCCAATATCAAGTACCTAGGTGTCCGAGGAAATAGAGTGACATTCAATAACGAAGATACCTGAAGAGGATGGGGCATCGGATGCCTTCTTCTTCAAGGACTCAAGATAAACCTTGCAGTTTCTTCGCTAGTAGCCCTCCTTGCCGCAGTGATGGCAAGTGCCTTTTGGTGCCTTTTCAATCTTTTTGGCCTTTTTCTTCCTTCCCTTATTTTGTTCTTTGGGCTTCCTCTTAGAGCCTTTCTTTGAGGAACCAACTAACAGTACCGTCTTCTGATCATGCTTTACAGAAGGCTCTACAGTCTTCAGCATGTTAAGCAACTCAGGAATGGTAGACTCCAGCTTGTTCATCCGATAGTTCATCACAAACTGTGAGTAACTCTTGGGCAAACAATGCAGAATTAAGTCAATACTTAGTTCGTGATCCATTGCAAATCCGAGTGTGCCTAGTCGCTCAATGTACCCCAACATCTTCAACACAAACTGTGAAACAGAAGTGCCTTCCTGCATCTTAGAGGTGAAGAGGAGTCTGGAGACCTCAAACCTTTCGGATCTCGCCTGCTCGTCAAACAGCTCATGAAGATGGAAGACGATGGTATGAGCATCCATATGCTCATGCTGCTTTTGTAGCTCAGGTACCATAGCGGCTAGCATGATGCAACTCGCAAGTTCAGAATCAACCACATGTTTCTGATAGGCCACTAACTGGTCTGGAGTTGCATCTTCAGGAGGATGGTTGGGAAGTTGTTCTTTAAGGACATAAGCAAGCTTTTCTGCCTTGAGGACTATCCTCAGGTTTCGAAGCCAGTCCATGAAGTTTGGCCCAGTCAGCTTATTGGTGTCCAAAATGGAACGCAAATTCAGAGAAGACATGATCAGGTGATTATCTTAAATTGAGGTTATGTGATGAGAATGATAAAGAATGCATTAATATATATTAATTAAATCCTATTTATTTTTCGAATTGAATAACCCTTTTTATCAATTCGGGAGATCGTAGGAACATCTCCAAATAGGTTGATATCCAACCATAGATAAGAACAACCATAGCTAGAGTCCATCAAGTTATTCTTAGCTATGAAGGTAGGTAATTATACCGATTACATATTTTACATATGTAACTATCACATTATGGTATCAACCAATTGAATGTTTGCATAAATCATTGGGTTGTTAACTCATTAACAAGTATGCAACAATATACATAGCTCTCAACTGCACCTCTCTTTACATCGACCTTGGCTGTGGCACAACAAATCGATGCTCCAAGCTTAAGGCTGACCCATTAATCAAGAAATAGTTTTAATATGGTTGGAGCTCATTCAACCGTTTAGTCAGGCTTGGATGTGTCCAACAACCAAAACTAAGGATTGACCTCTGACTCCAACTATATTAATCATAAACTAATTCCATGGTTTGAACATGTTGAGGTTCAAGCCGGGCATGGATGTGTCCATCAACCCAAACGAGAAACAAAACTCCGGTTCTAACCATATTAATGGAAGGTGTTAGCCTTAATATTTTGTAAGGGGTTTTGGGTCTCATCCTTTTCTTTGGCAGTAGGTGGTGGTCGGCAGGGAAAGGGCAGGGGCGGCCGGCTGGTGCTGCTTCTTGGGGCTGGTTGGCGCACGGCAAGAAGGGGAGAAGAGAAGGAGAGAAAGAGAGGGAGAGAGCCTATGTCTTCATATCTTTTATTATCACCCAAGCCTTGCCTTGGGTCCTTTATATAGTGACCTCTCAACCATCAAGCCTCTCAAATATGGAATAACTTATTCCATCATGCCAAGTTTGATTTTATATCATGGTTAAAATTATATTTTAATTCATGATAAAAAATCAATTAAGTCTCTTCTCTCGTATGGAATAAATTTCCTTATCATGGTAAATCAATCCATGATTGATTTTATAAAATAAACCAATCCATGGTTCATTTTAATTTCCATGAAAAATAAACCAAACCTTGGTTTATTATATAAAAATTTATATCATCCATAATTTTATAAAACAAACCACACTTGATTTATTTTATAAATTAAACCAAAAACTTGGTTCTCTCCCTTTGTTGTGGCCGGCCAAGCAAAGAGGATGGAGGCCCTCTTTGGCCGGCCCATCCAAGCCACGCCCCAATGAATTAAACTTATTTAATTCATCTATTAAGTCTTCAAAAGACTTAGCCATTTTACGCTTCTGATGCGTCTATGAAAAATTCAGATTCGACTTATCGTTTGGCTCAACCAAACTTAATCTCTCTTGATTGGAAAATCCAATTTTCAACTCGTTTTAAATCCCTCGGATTACTCGTAGTGCGTGTGACTAAATAGGCTTTCGATTTATGTTGGCCGTCTATAATTAATCAATTAATTATAGAGCGATCATGAGTAGCACCTAGTAGTACATCATGATCCCCAATTAATCGAAAGATCAACGGTTGACCTCAGAAACAATTCTGAAACCCTTCAGTAGCTATAATGAATCTTGCCCCATTCCCTTCACCATCTTATACCCACTTGGTTCAGGACATGGTCTATGTGTGTCAGTACTAGCCTGACTACGTCACACCTAGCTCAAGTAACGTTTTCTCGTCCTACGAATTCTAATTACTCTCATGTATTTAAGAGATTCATACTCTGAACATGTCATGCTCTGGCCAGAGGCTTTGAGTAACAATCCGACGATAGGCCTCGGGTATACATCACCTCGCAAGGAGTGGTGAATCCTTTATAGGCTGTTCAAACATCTTCGGGCACTTCGGCTTATACCCAATCATCCTGGGTTCACACCTCCTTGGAGACGCTTGCTTAAGATGTCAAAGTATATGTCTCCATGACCAAGATGACTTGAACACCGCAAGTCAAAGAATCATTGCACTTAAGCTGCAGTAAGAACTTCACTGACATATCTATATGTAGACTACCATATGAAGTTTTATAGCCAGTCACTCCAATGAACTAGTTCCCTTAACTAGCATTTATGTTTATCTCCGGACATCTCAATGTCACCAGCCAGTGAGAATCAGCTGATTAGAGAATAACCCATGCTAGTCTCAACATAATTGATAGTGTCCGTATTTATCAATTCATCGACTAGGGACAATTTCAATACTTCACAATTGCACATGTAGAGATAATCACTAGTTGTGAATTCATCACAAATTCTCTCATGCTGTGAATTGTATTGCGGACATTCAGTAAATGAGTTTAAGATCTCAATCAAATACATAAACATGTAAACTCAAATAGTGAATATTCATTTATTAGAATAAATGATTACAATCATAAGGCGATTGCCTTAGAACACTTCTCTCATATCACTAACAAGTGGAAGATACATTGAGGAGAAGTCGAAATTAGAACTTTTGGGAGAAGTCTAATTGATACAACTTAGAAAGAGTTGGAATTTTGTACCAATCTTGGGATATGAAGTACATTTGTTTGGAAACGTATTTTTTCCAAGTAAATATATGCTTCACAAATCTCCCTGCAAAATTTTAGATTTTTCGGAGATTTATAGAATTATTTAGATATTACTGAAATTGGGCTGAAAAACCTGAAATTCAGGTATCAGTCGACTGCCCTGGGGGCAGTCGACTGGTCAGGGCCCAGAAACATTCTGTGAGTTTTGGGAGTCGACTGCCACAAAGGCAGTCGACTGGTCCGTAGGCTGAAATGGAAAAAAGATGTTGGACAATCAGAAATTGCAAGTTTAGATTATAGAATATGGATATGGATTAAAAGTCTTGATTATAATCTCATATTCCTTGAATGAAGTGTTATCTCATGAGTTAATAAGGCTTTATTGATATCTTGAAAATCAAGGAAGATTGATAAGTTTCCCTAGGTATCTAGGATTTAGAGGTAAAAAGGAAAAATTGAGGACAATTTCATGTGTCAGATTATAATGATAAGACTTAGCAAACACATGGAATTATAGATGGATTTGAAAATTAATACAAAATGCCAATCTTTTGTGAAAATTGGAAGTTGTACCAAAAGTCGAGCACATTTGTGGTTTTCATGGAATCATACTTTTCTAGGATAGGTTATATCCTAGCAAATGTGCTTGCAAACCTTTAGAGTGTTTAAGGTTGTGTTGACTTCTTGTTGGCACTAGGGAAAAGGTTGCTTGGGGGGCAATCCTTTAATGGTGTCCAAGGAAGAAGAACTTGGTGGTAGGTTGGGTAGAACCTAATTTGAGTCTATGGTGTTATGTTGGGTAAAACTTCACCTAGGAAAAATGAAAATTGGGAGAAGACATAGGTTAAGGGGAGGTTGCCTCCTTGTTTGCCTTAATTTTCATAGGAAACGTTTGGGTTTTGTGTCAAACTTGGGAACGGTGATAGATACATTATAGAATGTATTTTTTCCAAGTAGGTATGGGTACCACAAAGTTCTCCACGAAATTTGAGAATTTTTAGAAATTTGTAGAATTTCTGGCGCAATTCTGAAATTAGCCAGAAAACTGATAAATCAGAGTATCAGTCGACTGCCCTGGGGGGCAGTCGACTGGTCAGGGCAAGTGTGGGTATCCAGCAGCTGACTTGGGTCCAAATGATGAGAAACAAGTGTATGGGGATTTAGTACACTGCGTTTAGGACCATTAGGGAATAAAAGAACCAATCATTGGGATATTGTTGGGTTCTTTTTGATGTTAGGCAAAGGGGGAGAAGTTTGGGTTTAAGTTGGGAAACTAAAGTCACCTTTTCTAGAAACCCTAGGTTTAGGGGGAGCTAAGATTAAAGGGGAGCATGTTTACTCCATTCTTGGCGTTAGGGGAATATTGGAAAGGTTCTTAAAAAGCCTTTGTAAGTCCAGTGTAGGGAGAGCTTGGGAGAAGTTTTAAAAAGCCCGTTTTGATGAAAATCCTAACTTGGAGGGTTAGGTGTAGGATGCCTTGGGATAAGATCCATTTTTGCATTGCATATGCATTGTTTGTGCTATTGACTACTATTTTGCTTTCCCTAACTTAAACGTATTGCCAAACATCAAAAACGGGGAGATTGTTGAAGCAATCTGTGGTCCGAAGTGACCAAGTGTTTTGATGTTTGGGCAAAAGGTTTAAGTTAGGTTTACCCTTGAGTTCTTATATGTGTATGTTGAGTGTATAGGTTGTACAGGTTATACATATGGACTTGGCTGGATGACCTCAGTACGGTGAAGGGTGGCATGGAGACAAGCTGGAGGCTTGTGTACACCCGAGGGACCTTGGAGAGCAGGGACGATGAGCTGATGGGCACGGACTTCGAGACATGCGTGAAGGATGGCATGGAGGCAAGCTGGAGGCTTGCGTGCATCCGAGGGACGGGAGCCGAAGATAAAGAGGGCGCGAAGGCAATAGTCGAGGCTGCGGATGAGGAGTCAGTCGAGTCGTGAGGGTACGAGTGCTGTGTGAATGTACTCGGGAAGGGTTTCAGCTAGGGACCAGTCGACTGCCCTGAGAGCAGTCGACTGGTAGGTGGCTGGTGAGTTGTCTGAGAATTCGAACGTTGGGGTGCAATGGTCGAATTTCAGTGGCACCAGTCGACTGCCCTGGAAGAAGTCGACTGGTGGCGAGGGTTTCAGCCCGAGTCATATTTAAAGAGGACTTCGTGGTGGTTGACGAATCTTGTCTTGGTTAAAGGCAAGATAGTAGTTTTTGTGCACAGGTCTTCTAAAGGTGTTGTGGTGAGGTTTCTCCACTCACAAGGAGCGACAGAGCTAGCCGGAGGTTATCCGGAGATTGATCCACCGACGGATTCTTGGATTAGTCACCCATCCGGGGTGGATACCATGTAAATCTTCCATGTTAGCATTGCTTAGTATTTGTTTGATTATTTTATTGTATATTTCCATTGCGCTAACAATTTTGTAAAAAACAAAGTATTCGACAAATCGCTATTCACCCCCCCTCTAGCAACGTCTTCGATCTATCATCCATGAGTGGTCATGTGTGCATATCATGTGCCGGAAGACGATAGACTCAACTACAAGGGAGTCGCTGATCGTCAACATGCAGCAGTGCAGGTATAGTGCATGACTCTACACATGCAACCCCTACCAGGCCATCGACACATAACACAACCCTAGATGCACAGGTCATAAACATGTATCATAACCCAATCATCTTATATCCAGATACACATGCAAGTATGACTAGAACCAAATCAATGCAACCATATAGTGGTGAGCTATGCTATATCTATATACTCATGCCTATACCAATGCTATACAAAATCAGATAACAAAAACATGAGACTGTATAGAAAGGAAATTTAGATCATCTCCAATGTCAAGCATAAGTATCAAGTAGGATAGCAAAATGGTAGCAGATAAAAGTAAATATTAGTCTACTGCATTAAATAACAAATAGCCATACATAAAAGGTAATGTAGATCTATAGAATACAAGCAAGAAGTACTCGTCTCCAAATAAGTGAAGTCCGCATTAAATGAGAAAGAACCACCCCCAATAATCCAATCAAGACCCTATATCAAGGATATATATTTAATTAGCTATTACACAGATATAATAACTAGCTAATTAATCCTCCAACTAAAACAGGGTTAACCTGAAAGATTTCCTAATTACCTCGCGTAATTAAGGTTTAGGTCTATGTTTTACAATTCTTTATTAATGATTAGTTCCTAATTAACCCCAATTATCAAAATTAGGTTCAACTTAGGTTTAATCCAAACCTGAGTCAACCCATAGCACACTTGCACTTACATGGGTCACAACATTAAACCAATCCTTAATCTTACCAAAGACGAATCTCCAATACCAAAGGTTGCTCACGCCAATGTTCAAATACATTATGTTGACACAACACAGAATTTTAACAACACCAAGCTCATCTACAAAGATCAAACTGATACCTCTACAACTTGGCCTAGAGTCCATCTTACACATCCAAGAAACTCTCTAATTTCAATAACCACAACCGAATTGAGCTTACCTCACACCCAGCCGCTCGATCCCAAACTCAACAGTCGGATCACTGCAAGCAGTTGAGCAACCACCAATTAACCCCCAACAAGAACACTTCTCAAGAACAAAAATTATCTTCATCACCAAACCATGGTAACATCGCAGAAATAGAATCAAAAACAACCAGAAGGTATTCCCTACCTAATTAAGATCAAGTCTGTAGCTAAAACCCAGATCTGAGCATCTTGAACAACTGTATCAATTATGAACAACGTTTACCTCAAATTCCAGCTCCAATGGCAGAAACTCACAGCGAGTAGAAGATGAGGTATTGAAGCCTGATTTCCATCTCCAATTTCTCAGAATCAGATTTGCCATCACAAGGATCAGTTTCCGTGCAAAACCGATCAGAACAAACAAGCCAAAGACTGATCCAAACCAAGCTCCTCATCAAGGAAAGAAACCTTACCAGAATCCTATTTCTCTGACCAATTCGCTGCTCAAATCCAACCAACACGCCTCCAAAAACCCTAGTAGGAGATTGCGATTAAAAGAGAGGAACTAGGGTAATATTTCCTCTGATTCGTGGCAATCCTAAGTGCGGAAGAGCCAAGCTCAATGAAATCCCTATCCAATCCCAGTGAAGGTCGCCGTTGGATGTAGGGGATCAGCCTCGACGAAGTCGCATGAGCGCTACTCCGACGCCGACGAGAGCAGAAGAAGGGAGAGGGTGCTGTGATCACGTGAGGAGGAGCTTTTGGGTTCAGCGGAGTTAGCCACACGGATGGGAAAAGGGGAGAGGTATATGAGAGGTGTTTTTGCTCTTTAGTCCAGGAATTCGGTCAAATTGCAAGGCTGCCCCAGGTTTTAAACTTAATTACGTGTTAGACCTTGTAACTAATTGTTCTAATACATTCTAGTTCTTCCTAATGTTTATATTATACTATTTGAATCCCGTAATTTCGTCTAAGAGCCCTAAAACCCTAGGACCTTTTTCGCAAAATTTCTCGGAGCGGAATTAAAGTGTCGGATTTAACAATTTTGGTCAACCAGATTCTCTTTTGGCTGATTGATCTTTTGATCAATCAGGATCTTGATTGCTTGTTTAGATCTAACTTGGATCATGCTCCATGTCGACATCCTGGATGATCTGATTCATTTTTCAATTGCCTCGATCTATTATATTGATTAGTGCAAAACTTGTTCAACTAAGATAGCAATGATCTGATCCGTTTTTCAGTTGCCTAGATCTGTTATGTTGATTAGCTCCCAACTTGTTCAACAAAGATGGCAATTATCCTTGGCATTATCGGACCAGATTCATCTCAGTCTTCTACAAACTCATTCCAGTTGCTCAGAATTTTGACTCAAGTATATTAAGATCGAGCTTGTTTAAGTTGAGTTCTACCTTTGCTCCAAGTGCGGGTTCACTCAACTCATCTTAGGAAGCTTACCTAAGCAGTCTTCCACCTGATTTTTCATCTTTGATGGACCGAGTCATCTAGCTCACTCTCTGTGTTTTTTTTCCCACCTATATACTCTTCCATCAAGTCTGTCATCCTTCGGATACACCAAACTTATTTTCTCCTTTCCTATGTTATCTTTCTCACATGCTTATGTCTTCTACTTAAGTGTATTTGTCTTCGATATTCTATATCCTTTCGATTCCTTAAGTTTCCTATACCATCTTCTCCGTACTTCATCAGCCTTTGCGTGTATTCTTTTAAGTTCTTGTTTAGATTTAGACATACGGATTGAATAAGAAGATAAGGCCTAACTTACCTATGCCTAAATAAGAAAATCTATGGTCACATCACTCAGGGTATAATCAGTTTCTCTCTCAATCATTTAGAATATTAATAATCTTTTGTTTAGTACGATGCCTAATTGGCTAAAGGAGGGAAGATTTTCTATAATGCGAAAAGATAAATTTCTAAAATAACGATTATCTTACATATTAACAAGAAATGAAAATTAAGGAGAAGATAAGAAAACATAACTGCTATCCTCTAATTATTTTCGAAAAAAATATTTAATATTTGAGAATTGATCCCACGTATAACTAAATATATATTTATATACACTACCGATCCTATGACCCCTAGAAAGGAAAAAAAAATCTTAACATATGATCTCTAATTCCTATATTATAAAAAATAAAAGAAATTTCAAAATAAAAGAAATATTATTAACAATCCTAAAGTTCTAAATGGCTCAAAATCTATTATATAAAAAAATAAAAAATTTAAAAAATATCTAAAATATAAAAAATATCTTAAATATTAAAAATATTAAAATTACCAACAATATTAGTAAAAGCTATGAATCGTCCTACATCAGCCACCCTATGTTGAAAGAACTTATCTTGAAATTTAGATTAATATCAAAAGATAGTCTAGAGGAAGATTACTTAATAAAATCTTATAATGGACTTTGAAAATTCTCATCAATCCCCTGACTAGCGCTCTTATCCATCTTTGCATCGCTCACGCCCTTCTTCATCAATAGCTTGACGATACGCTTTTTGAGAAACAGAATTCACTCCAGGTTGCATCGGGATTGCATATTGAAAACTGACCCAAAACTATTTATTTAATTAAAATCTCCCATCATTGGCTTGCCCTCATTGATCGATGCATCATCTATAACAGCTTCATATGTTCTTGATTTTACAGATTGATAAATCTCAAACACTAGAATGGTTGAGGCACACATTGTCATACCCCGAGGATCTACATGTCCGGCGAAAATCGGACAATATCTCCCCTTATAGACAACATATACAACTTGTATACAAGCCACGCAACTGAAATAATAAAGCATACTACAATGAACACGGCTAGAACCCAAAAATGAGAAATAAACCAAGTAAAACACAACCAATAAAGTTCATACTCGTACGACTTAAACTCTAGCAAAATAAACCCCTTCAGGGGCACACAAACACAAGGACCACTAATAGACAATCCGCAACATCAACTCCAAAGTAATAGAAATGCAAATATATATACATATACGCAAATAAAAACATAACGGAAACTGCTCGATGTGTAAAGGGACTGGCAAACAGGGTCCCCCAAGCAACTCCCAAAGAAATGTCTGCAACTACCTAGGAAAATAAAACATATTAAGCGGTGGTGAGTCCGAGTGACTCAACAGGTAATAGAGAGAGAGAGAGAATGATGATCGTAAATAAATAATAACAAATATCGGAGGATCAAAGATATATAGTCTCAAAGAGATATCAATGAATATAATTGTACGACTTAATAAATGTACATACTAATATCAAACTATCATTTGTGGTAATATGATCAGTAACCACTATAATCATCTACAAATATGCTTGTACAACATGAGCAACACAAGAAAAAACGTACCAAGTAAGAAAGACAAACGTGTATGAGTATGTCAACCATATGCATTAAATCATTTCTTAATCAAATGAAACAATCACAAGTAAATGCAACAATATATCATATGTGCATAATGTTGAATATGTGTCACCCCTAAGCACAGTCAAGTTACTATCATATCATATCTGTATGGTCGAGTGGGTAGGGCGGTGACAACAACACGCAACTCGGGCTACCACTACTCTAGAGTGGTTGGTCAAGCAAGATGCTAGAGAGCCATCAGCTCCATAACCCAAAAGGGAGTCCACTGCCTACACACGACTCCAACTACAACTACCCATGAGCGAGCGAGTCGAGGCATGACAGGACCAGTTGCACTCATCTCCAAGTCCACTACCCCTGAGTGGTCGAATGAGCAGCAAAATATTACTAACGACTCATCTGAACTACGAGGGGATCAGTGGTCGTTAGCATGTATATAGTGCAAGTATGACGCATGATACTAATGCACATATCTCAATCTAGATCATTATCCATGCAATAGTATGATATGCATAGGGTATAATAGATAACATGATTTATCAATCATGTAAACATGTATATAGGAAATGTACAACTAGGTAACTACCATCAAACATTTGCAGCATAATGAAAACTCCTATGTATACACCATACATGTGTACTCTACACAGTAGGAATATCAAAGTTGAGACTGTATAGACATATAGCAGATCATTACTAAGATCAAGTACACAAGTATCAAAGTAATGACATGAAATGAATAGCGTTAGGTAAAGCAACCTAAAACATTTAACAATAGTCATGCATTTAGATCAATATTTTATAGGGGACAAAGAAGAAGTACTCGCCTTTAATGTCTAATCATCTTCAAATCTGAAGCTCTATCTCGAGCTCGAATCCTACATATTAAGGCACGAAGAATATCTAAGAATCTATTAAATAATAATCAAACCTTATTGGTTAATTAGTCAACTTTTTAATTTATTCATCCCTTAATTAATCTCTTATCACCATGATCGATTAAGTATCAACCTTTAATCAATCCATTAATCTAACTGTTAATCACCTCATGAATTAATCCATAAATCTAAACATTAGTAGATCTATACAACCTGATTACTTAACAAATCAGTTACCTAACTAATCACATAATTATCCAAATCGATTAATCGGTTAACAAATTAACCTTATACCATCCAATTCCTCATTTTCATCTCATCAACCCCAAAACCAACAATTCACTTATTCATCCGATCCAGATTTCTAACCAATTACTTGGTTAACTACCTAATTCCTTAAATCAACATCTATGTATTAAGTCCCCTACTTCAGTACACAATAATTCTGTTTAACCAAGGCTTGCCCAAATCCCAGCTTCTCATCGGCAATGAGCTCTTGGCGGCAGCCGACAGGCGATAGGCGACAGGTGACAGGCGACAGGCGACAGGCAGCAGCGCAGATGGAGATAAGGCACGGTACAACACAATTGGAGAGGCCGACGACGAAATTGTGAGAGGCGTCGCGACTGTAATCGTCGCCCGGTGTATCAGAGCAAGGGCACTTGAGATGGGCGATGGCAGCTCAAATCGGGCAGAAGAAGGGCGGCGTCTCTGGGCGGTCGGTGACGAGATCGCGTGCGCGCACGCGCGCGCGCGCGCGCGCGAGAGAGAGAGAGAGAGACGATTGGTGGTGTGAAGGGAAGAGGAGATCGATGGCGTGGCACAACGGCGACACCCAGCGACGGACGACGAGATTGCGGTCGAGAGCTAGAGGGGCGATCAAGGCATTGTCGGCGGTAGGGATGGAAATAGGCCAGGAGGCCTGTCAGGGGCCTGTGGCCTGACCTGTATTTGGCCTGGGCTGGCCTGACCTGTTTAAAAATAAAATAATAATCAAGCCCTTTTGAAAGCCAGTTTTTCTTATCAGGCCAGGCCCAGACTCAATATAAAGCCTATAAAGCCTGATAGGCCGGCCTGGGCCTGTTAAAATTACATTATATAATGTCAAAATAGAGTGTAAAAGTAGAGTTTTGATCCCTGGACTCCTAGCCGAGCAAACACTTATCGACACCCTACTAACCAACAAACTACAAATCTATTTTCATTATGTCATACATATATATTTATGGTATCTTTAACTAATTTGTTAAATTAGTATTTTGGAGAATCGAATATTCGAATTGAATTGTTATATTTTATATATTAGAAATATTTTGGAAAATCGAATTAAATTACAGGCTTTGTAAACAGGCCACAGGCGAGGCCAGACTATTGAACATACCAGGTTCAGGCCTAGAACAAAGCCTATAACAGGCTACAGACCAAGCTCAGGCTAGTTTACTATTATACAGGCTTGACCTGTTAAGGTAAAAGTCTAGCCTAACCTGGCCTGTTTCCATCCCTAGTCTGCGGTGGAAGAGAGGGATCGGGGAGAGAGAGCTTGATCGAAGAGGGGATTGTTGTGAGGTTCGGCTGTTTTAGGTAAAGTAATAAAGAAAACTAATTAAAACAGATTAATTAAATAAATATTTTCTTAATTAATTAAGATACTTTTTCCTTATCCCATTTATCTGTAATTTTAAAAAAATACCGATTTTTTTTAAAATTCTCGGAAAATTTTACAAGGTTATTTCTTAATTTAATTCTTAGAATTTAATTATCGTTTCTCACATTCTCCCTCACTAATAAAAATTTGATCCTCAAAATTTTCTATTTAAGTGTGATAGGTAAACAATGCAATATTCAATCAGCTCAAGTGTTGAAAAAACTATATGCACCTTAAGTAAACAAGTGAGGGTATTGAGCCTGAATTTTTTCTTCTAACTCTCAGGTCGCTTCATCATCAGAATGAAGCTGTCATTCGACATTGACAAGTCAGATTGTTTTGTTTTGCAATTGACGCTCCCTATGACCCAAAATTTGCACAAAAATTTCTTTCTAGGTTACATCTGGCTGGAATGAGATCGACACATCTTTTGGAATATGAGTAAAATGCGACACATACTTCCACAACATGAATAGATGAAACATATCATGTATATCGTCAAGGGTTGATGGTAGCACCAATCAGTAGGCTACCTCATCTATGTTCTCCAGTATCTAAAAAGGGTCAATATAGCGAGGCGCTAACTTACCTGTCAGTCCAAATCTCTTGACTCCTTTAGTAGGAGAGTCTCGCAAGAATACATGGTCATCTACTATAAACAACAGTTTTCGTCTCCGATCCATATAACTCTTTTGTCTATCCTAAACTTTAGACATTCTGCATCTGATGATGCATACTAAACCTGAATTATGCGAATGCTATGTAGTCCCCAAAATTTACTACTCAAACTAAGTGATCCTCATCTAAGGGTAACGACAAATCAACACACCCATATACTAGTTCATCCTAGTAACATGAACAAATTACTAACCGTATAGGATTAAGGTTTTATTATAAAACTACAAGTTGATCAACTTCTAAATAGATAGTCATGACTCTGTGGATTACAAGCTCACCCTATTTCCGCTACACTTTGCTATTTGTTGTTGTGAGCAAAACTCACTAGACGTAGATGATCTTCCATTTGCCTTCGAAATCCATAATGCACCCTCTGAGAAGATCCTCTAATGTTTGTATAGTGCACTCAGACTGTCTATTTGTCTGTGGGTGAAATGCTATACTGAAACGAAGCTCGGTCCTCTTGGCTTGTTGGAGACTTTGTCAGAATTATGAGATGGAATGCAGATCTCTATTTGATATGCTAATATTCTCTCTGCAATATAACTCTACTAGGCGATCCAACAAGTCCATCTAGTAGATGGATAAAAAGTGGATAAATTTGGTTAATTGATCGACGATCACTCAAATCAAATCGTGTGTCATCCAAAATCCATCGTACTAAGCTTCCCTTTCTACTCAAGTACAAAAGTATTCCAAGTGAGTCTTCTAGTCTTGGATGCTCACTATCGGTTATGGGCCCACAACGCATCGACTACGTCAACCTAATGCTCTACCTTCTCTTTGATGGGCATGACTTGGCGGGTTTCCTAAGCGAATATCTGGTCATCCTTGAGAGACCTCTCCATGTCTACGGATTAAAAATTAATCCGAATGGAGGTCTGTCTCCCAAATGACCATCTCGTCATCGTATCAATTGATTCGAATTACAACCATGCCAATCTCAAAGATTGAGCCTTGTAATTCGCCTAACCGATTGACCGCGAAAAAGACGACGAGCGGATCACCGATTTTTGTGTTTATTATCAGGGTCCAATAATTAATTATCAAAAATTAATTAAACGATTAATTAAACATGATAATTAATTAAAGTATCACATAAAATGACAAGAAAATCAAGAAGGAGCCAAGAGAGAAATATACCTATCTTTATCTTACGATCTTCTACCATATGACCCTCCCCTCTTGGGCGTCGTGTGGGCGACGATCTACCAAGAACCGTGGTCACCAAGTCGATCCCTTCTCCTTGCACCAACCAAGCCCTAACCAAAGGGATGCCGCCGGCCACTCCAAGGAAGAAGATAATCCAAACACAAACCCTACTATTCCATTTCTCCACCATCGGCACCCGAGCAGCAAATAGCTTGGAGCTCCCTTGGAGAAGAGTAACTCCAACCTGTGTTCTGCGCCACAAACAAGTTGCGCCAGCCAACAAGTTGCTGTGAGCAACCTGTTTTCTCCAGCCTTTCTCCGGCCAACAAGTTGCCGTGAGCAACTTATTTTCTCCTACCTTTCTCTAGCCAACAAGTTGCCATGAGCAACTTGTGCTCTTCAGCCTTTCTCCAGCCAACAAGTTGACGTGAACAACTTGTGCTCTTTGGAAAAAAAAAACAGCTGTGAGCAAAGTTGTCGTGCCAACTTTGCCATCTTGGAGAAGATGGCAGCTGTGACCAGTGTTAGTGATATGAGAAAAGTGTCCTAAGGCAAATTGCCTTATGATTGTAATCATTTATTTTAATAAATAAATATTCACTATTTGAGTATACATGTTTATGTATTTGATTGAGATTTTAAACTCATTTACTGAATGTCTGCAATACAATTCACAGCATGAGAGAATTTGTGACGAATTCACAACTAGTGATTATCTCTACATGTGCAATTGTGAAGTATTGAAATTGTCCCTAGTCGATGAATTGATAAATACGGACACTATCAATTCTGTTGAGACTAGCATGGGTTATTCTCTAATCAGCTGATTCTCACTGGCTGGTGACATTGGGATGTCCGGAGATAAACATGAATGCTAGTTAAGGGAACTAGTTCATTGGAGTGACTGGCTGTAAAACATCATATGGTAGTCTACATATAAACATGTCAGTGAAGTTCTTACTGTAGCTTAAGTGCGATGTTCCTTTGACTTGCGGTGTTCAAGTCATCTTGGTCATGAAGACTTATACTTTGACATCTTAAACAAGCATCTCCAAGGAGGTGTGGACCCAGGATGATTGGGTATAAGCCGAAGTGCCCGAAGATGTTTGAACAACCTACAAAGGATTCACCACTCCTTGCGAGGAGATGTATACCCGAGGCCTATCGTCGGATTGTTACTCGAAGCCTCTGGCCAGAGCATGACATGTTCAGAGTATGAATCTCTTAGATGTTGGATCGAGAAAGACCGATAGAGGGGGGTGAATATCGGAAAATGTTCGGATTTAAAAGAAAGAGTAAGTGCGCGGCGGAATAAAAACAAACAACGCAAACACCAAGGTTTTACTTTGTTCGGAGCCTGGGTCGACTCCTACTCCAAGGCCCACGGTCGTTGACCGTTTACTTTGGGCAATTCTATAGTGCGCAAAACGGTTACAAAGTGAGATTACAAAATTACTGTAAATAGAAATATACACTTTGTTTTACCAACTCCCGGTGTAGATCGAGTTTCGGTGCAGTGGGAGGTTGACGGCGCTTCGTTCTTGAGTCGGGAAGTTTCCGGAGCAGAGCGCGGTCGTCAGAGCGTTTGGATGCGTTGAATGAAAGCAGTGTTTTGAAGAAGAGGGTCGAGGGCCCTTTTTATAGTGCCTGGGGGCGCCCTGGTCGATGGGGGCGCCCCCCCACGTGGCAGCAGATCCACAAGAGGCGCGGTCATCGACTTATCCCTTAATCCTCGGGATAAGGCCTTGACGGGGGCGCCCTGGACGCTGGGGGCGCCCTGGTTGACCTGGTCAAATCTTATCCGCAGCGCTGAGCTCTCCTTGGTAAGGCTGGGGGCGCCCTGGGCGCTGGGGGCGCCCGGGACAGCGGGGGCGCCCTGGGTGCGCAGTGCAGATGCGGCAGCAGCTTAACTCTTTAGTTGGTTTGCCATGGGGGCGCCCGGGACAGCGGGGGCGCCCTCAGAATGTACTGTCGAGGTTCTTCTGGTTGTGTTGTGTTTTGTGTTCACCTTGGGGGCGCCCGGGACACTCCGGGCGCCCTGGTCAGCGATCGCCTCTTTCCTTTGAGGCATTCTGAGTTGCAGACATACGTTCCTTTGGTCCTGCATCCAGGGTTAGTCCAAAACACAATAAACCAATAACATAATGAATTATACAGCCTTGGCTGTCTTGGTTCTGACTTTGGTCTCCAAAATGGAGCCCTAGGTCGAACCGACGCCTAATGTTCCCTCAAGGGGAACGCGTCCTCACCTACTCCTCTCGGGAGAATTTACCTGGTGCCAACCGGCTCCTCCAGTTGGACTTTTGCGCGGCAGCCCTTCGCCAGGTCTTGAGTTTCACCCAGCAGCCCTTCGCCAGGACTTGGTTTTTGCCCAGCAGCCCTTCGCCAGGTCTTGAGTTTCGCCCAGCAGCCCTTCGCCAGGACTTGGTTTTCGCCTAGCAGCCCTTCGCCAGGACTTGGTTTTCGCCCAGCAACCCTTCGCCAGGACTTGGTTTCCTGACAGCCCATCGTCAGGTGCCTAGCAGCCCTTCGCTAGGACTTTGTTTCCTGCACTCTCAAGCAGCATTGTTAGACAATAAATAACCCTTAACTTTGAATCCTTTGCCAATATCAAAACAAGGTTCGATCTGGTGCTTCCTGCACCAACAATCTCCCCCTTTTTGATTATGGCAACACAATTCAAAGTTAAGGAAAAAGATAGCAGTTTAAGCATAAAGGTTAAGACTAATAAAACATATCAATTCGTAACAGTCTAAACCCAAATGTAATTTGAACAGTGAAAAGAGAGAGAGAAAAAAATTTCTCATGCTCATTCTCCCCCTGAATAATTAACTTAACTCTTAACTTTGACCTTTCCTCCCCCTTTGACATATATCAAAAACAAGCATGGGTGAACAAGGTATCTAACAGGGATTTATGAGTTTTTCTAAGTGCTTTATGTTTTTGACAAAGTATTTTTCAAGAATCGAGTAAAAGCATTTTCAAAACTTTTTACACTTAGATAATTTACCGTTATGAAAAAATTTCAGGCTTAAAAAAATTTACAAATTTTTATAAGGCAAAAAAAATTTACTTAGGCAAAATTTCCAAGTTTCCAAAAAAATTTTAACTTTTTTAGAAAAGGAAACTTTACTTAGAAAATTTTTCAAGAAATTTTTCACGCTTAGAAAATTTTCAAGAAAAGGATTTTTCAGGCGTAACAAGTTTTTAAACTTTGGAGCAAGTACTTTTTAGAAGAATTTGAAAATTAAGTGTCAAGTACTTGATTGAGAAAATTAAGTAAAAAAAATACTCGTTAAATACTTAAGTACTTAGAAATGATTTTTGAAAAGAATGATTTTTGAAAAGAATTGTTAAGTACTTAGAAATATTATTCAATACTTAACATGATAAAGTTAAGTATTTAACTTAATCATGTTAAATTAGGCGTCGGAAAATGTTCTTGGGAGAATATGTTTTTGAAAAAGAATTAAGTGCTTAATATGTTTTTGAAAGAGTTAAGTAAGTACTTAAAACATTTTGAAAAAGAAGTTAATACTTTTTGAAGAGAGACAAAAAAAAAATTAAATTTGAAAATTTTGATTCCCACTCTTCTTTCCAATCTCTCCCCTTGGATATATAGCAATAACGGAATATGTTTTGAAAGAAGTTTTGAGAAGAAATTGTGTATCAGAGCTTATGAGTTTTGAAAAAAATTTTCAAGTACTTTTGAGATAAATTATGATTTGAAATACATACGTACTTTTAGAAAAGTATTAGATTTTTTTTTTTGAAAACAAAATATTTCACTTGACTAGCTTTCTTTTCCAGTCTGACACAATCCTAGGAAACCTTGTTAACTACAAGGACATTTCCCTAAGTGTCCTGGAAATTTTCACTCTCAAGTAAATTTTTAAAAAAATGATAGTACTTAAGAATATATGCTAAAAAAGTGTGTGAACTTTTGAAGGTTCAATGTTTTACTTAACTTGGTTCATTTTCCAGTCTGACACCATCCTAGGAAACCTTGTTGACTACAAGGACATTTCCTAAGTGTCCTGGAAATTTTCCAACCTAAGTAAATGTTATTTCGAAAACAATTTCATAAGTCACACAAATTCTAACAAATAGTATTTTGAAAAACTTAGATTTTTGCAGGAGTTTGAAATAAAGCATGTTATTAAATAATTCCTTTAATTTTGACCTCCCCTTAAACTTGACTCAGTCCTGGGAAGCTTGTTGACCACAAGTACTCTTCCTTTGAGTCTTAAGGTTTGAGTCAGATTAGAAAGAACTGTTTAACAAAGACATAAGTAAAAAGAAACTTTTTCTGAAGTTTTTCTTTTGACTTAGACTCCCCCTTAATTTGACACATCCTAGGAGTCCTTGAAGATCATGAAGTGGACCTTTCCTCTGTGTCTTTAGGGTTTGTCAAGATCAAAAGAAGCACTTTTGAACAATCTTCTGAGTATGATAACTTTCAAGGAGATAAATTTTTGAAAACTCAATTTGGAATAATAACACAGTTTAAAAAAATTTGAAATGATAATAATTTTTCCAAAGCGATAGTAATATATTAAGGTTTTTGAATCAACTTTTGAAAGCCTTATTTTGAGATGAAAATAAGTTTTAAAGCATAAGGATTTTGAGAAATCAAAAAAACATTAAGAAGAACTCCCCCTGTATCCGACATAGACTGACTTTATCTAAGACCTTAGTGTTGATTAGGTTTGACCATGTTTGACTCAGTTGACTAAGTTTTGACTATGTTAATCATGGTTTGACTATCTTGGAATTATCCTCTGAATTAAAACACAACATAAAAGAAATTTTAATTGAACTTAATTTTCCTGTCTCACCCAATCTAGGATTTTCAAACAGTTAACCTTAAAAGTTCTTTGTGAGACAGGTTTGAAGGTAAAAATTAATTTTGAAAAGGAATTTTCATTTATTTTGAAAAAAGTTATTTAATTTTGAAAACAGATTTGATAAAAAAATAAGTTTAGAAGGCAGAAATTTTGAACACTGATTAAGTGATTTTTGAAACAGAATAAGTTTGAAAAATAGAAATTTTGAAAACAGATTATAATCTATAATTATTTGAAATTTGTGTTAGATTCGAATTTGACAAAAGATAATTTGAATTTGAATTTCAGAAATTGGCTTCCAGGTCTTGGCGAGGCACTAGGCCTTCTTTGGCCATAGCCTTATGGGATCATCCACCCTTTCCTAGACAAAGCCTTTTAATGAAATTTCATTTTCAAATTAAATTAGGTCATTTTCTGGTCTAACTAGCTTGGGTCTTGGACCGGTAGCTTCGGCTGGTTTCACCAGTCTAAAGAGACCAAGTAGACTTGATCTTATTAGAGTTGGTTTCCCCAACGTACTATCATCTCACCTCCTCCCAATACTATGTTTTCAAATTTCAAATAATTGGTTAAGTCCTTAAGCTAACTAAACCTAAGTCTAAGCATGGTAAATTGCAGAAATTAAATAAACAATCAATCAATCAAACATGCAATTTAATAAAAAATTATTTAAGTCACTTCAAAATGGTAATAATATTAGAGATTTTCGCAATAAGCAATGTTATGAATCACATTTTCATATGAATTAATCATGTTGTTCATAGTAAATAATGGATTATTAAATACTGTAAATTTACCATTTGATTCCCTTTTGGAGGTCTCCCCCTTGATTTTAGCCATCTTCCCTTTGCTTGATTGTTTCCTCAGTATTTTGTAGTGGTCGCGAGCTAACCGGACAAGTTTTCGAGGATACCTTTCTTTGTCGTCAGATTCTGAGTCTGAGTTGGACTCAGGTTCTAGTTGAGGCCTCTTTTGCAGTTCTCTTGGAGTTTCTCTGCAATAAAACTTATACCTTTCTTGACCATTATAGTATCTATTTGATTATTCAATTCTAATTTAGAAAAAGATTCAAAATTAGTTACCATCTTAGTCAGTTCGTCGTCTGATTCTACTGGTTCGATTTCGATTCTGGATTCGAGTTCAGATTCTGATTCGGCTATCTGTGCTTGGACTTCAAGTACCTCAATGTCGGAGCTCTCTTCGTGTAGGTTGATTAGTTTCTCCCACATTTCTTTAGCACAGTTGAAGGATCCAACTAGCTTGAGTTGTTCGTTAGTTAGGCCGCATTGTATGATTACAGTCGCCTTTGCATCTGCCTCGATCTTCCTCAAAGTTGGTTCGTCCAATTTCTCTCGGGCGATCGACATACCATCTTCTGTAGGTACTGTAAACCCCGTTTGGAGGATCATCCATATGTCCATGTGGGCCTTCAGAAGGGACTCCATTTGACTTCTCCAAGAATTGAAGTTCTCGCCGGAGAGGAGTGGTGGACGGATGCTATTCCATTCTTGATTGGCCATTAGTTTAAATCTTGCACACAATAAAAAACAGAGATGTACCAAGACTTGGTCTTGGATTAGTAGTGCGGGAGCAACAAAAAAATATTGCACGAATTTCGAGAGAAAATATTAAAATAATAATAAATTTTTTTAGAAAATGTTGATTTTAACAATTTTGATTAATGAAGAAAAAGTAAGAGAAAAAAAATTTCTCGAATTAAGGTAGCACGAATTTCGAGGAAAAATATTAAAATAATAATAAAAATTTTATGACAAATTTTCACAAATTGATTCTTTTATCAATTCTGACTTATGGTGAAAAAATGAGAATTCAGAATTGAAAAAGGCGTAAGGATATTTTAAATACACTCACATATATTATTTATTTAAAAAAATAAAGCAAAAAAAATCCGAAAAGAAATTTCAAAGTGGTGGTTGCACCAACTTTGAATAACCCCGCTTTGATACCACTTGTTGGATCGAGAAAGACCGATAGAGGGGGGGGGGTGAATATCGGAAAATGTTCGGATTTAAAAGAAAGAGTAAGTGCGCGGCGGAATAAAAACAAACAACGTAAACACCAAGGTTTTACTTGGTTCGGAGCCTGGGTCGACTCCTACTCCAAGGCCCACGGTCGTTGACCGTTTACTTTGGGCAATTCTATAGTGCGCAAAATGGTTACAAAGTGAGATTACAAAATTACTGTAAATAGAAATATACACTTTGTTTTACCAACTCCCGGTGTAGATCGAGTTTCGGTGCAGTGGGAGGTTGACGACGCTTCGTTCTTGAGTCGGGAAGTTTTCGGAGCAGAGCGCGGTCGTCAGAGCGTTTGGATGCGTTGAATGAAAGCAGTGTTTTGAAGAAGAGGATCGAGGGCCCTTTTTATAGTGCCTGGGGGCGCCCTGGTCGACGGGGGCACCCCCCACGTGGCAGCAGATCCACAAGAGGCGTGATCGTCGACTTATCCCTTAATCCTCGGGATAAGGCCTTGACGGGGGCACCCTGGACGCTGGGGGCGCCCTGGTTGACCTGGTCAAACCTTATCCGCAGCGCTGAGCTCTCCTTGGTAAGGCTGGGGGCGCCCTGGGCGCTGGGGGCGCCCGGGACAGCGGGGGCGCCCTGGGAGCGCAGTGCAGACGCGGCAGCAGCTTAACTCTTTAGTTGGTTTGCCATGGGGGCGCCCGGGACAGCGGGGGCGCCCTTAGAATGTACTGTCGAGGTTCTTCTGGTTGTGTTGTGTTTTGTGTTCACCTTGGGGGCGCCCGCGACACTCCGGGCGCCCTGGTCAGCGATCGCCTCTTTCCTTTGAGGCATTCTGAGCTGCAGACATATGTTCCTTTGGTCCTGCATCCAGGGTTAGTCCAAAACACAATAAACCAATAACAAAATGAATTATACAGCCTTGGCTGTCTTGGTTCTGACTTTGGTCTCCAAAATGGAGCCCTAGGTCGAACCGACGCCTAATGTTCCCTCAAGGGGAACGCGTCCTCACCTACTCCTCTCGGGAGAATTTACCTGGTGCCAACCGGCTCCTCCAGTTGGACTTTTGCGCGGCAGCCCTTCGCCAGGTCTTGAGTTTCGCCCAGCAGCCCTTCGCCAGGACTTGGTTTTTGCCCAGCAGCCCTTCGCCAGGTCTTGAGTTTCGCCCAGCAACCTTTCGCCAGGACTTGGTTTTCGCCTAGCAGCCCTTCGCCAGGACTTGGTTTTCGCCCAGCAACCCTTCGCCAGGACTTGGTTTCCTGACAGCCCATCGTCAGGTGCCTAGCAGCCCTTCGCTAGGACTTTGTTTCCTGCACTCTCAAGCAGCATTGTTAGACAACAAATAACCCTTAACTTTGAATCCTTTGCCAATATCAAAACAAGGTTCGATCTGGTGCTTCCTGCACCAACATTAGATACATGAGAGTAATTAGAATCCGTAGGACGAGGAAACGTTACTTGGGCTAGGTGTGACGTAGTCAGCCTAGTGGGGACTGACACACATAGACCATGTCCTGAACCAAGTGGGTATAAGATGGTGAAGGGAATGGGGCACAATTCATTATAGCTGCTGAAGGGTTTCAGAATTGTTTCTGAGGTCAACCGTTGATCTTTCGATTAATTAGGGATCATGATGTACTACTAGGTGCCACTCATGATCGTTCTATAATTGGTTAATTATAGACGACCAACATAAATCGAAAATCTATTTAGTCACACGTACTACGAGTAATCCAAGGGATTTAAAACGAGTTGAAAATTGGATTTTCCAATCAAGAGAGATTAGATTTGGTTGAGCCAAATGATAAGTCGAATCTGAATTTTTCAGAGACGCATCGGAAGAGAAAAATGGCTAAGTCTTTTGAAGACTTAATGGATGAATTAAATGAGTTTAATTCATTGGGGCGTGGCCTGGATAGGCCGGCCAAAGAGGGTCCCCACCCTCTTTGCTTGGCCGGCCATAACGAAGGGAGGGAACCAAATTGTTTGGTTCAATTTATAAAATAAATCAAGTGTGGTTTGTTTTATAAAATTATGGATGATAAAGAAATTTATATAAAGAAATTTATATAAAATTTATTTTTCATGGAAATTAAAATGAACCATGGATTGGTTTATTTTATTTTATAAAATCAATCATGGATTGATTTACCATGATAAAGAAATTTATATAAAGAAATTTATATGATAAATTTCTTATGAAAATTTATTCCATAAGAAAAAAGGAGACTTGGTTGATTTTTATCATGAATTAAAATATGATTTTAACCATGATATAAAATCAAGACTTGGCATGATGGAATAAGTCATAGAAAATTTATATGATAAATTTCTTATAAAAATTTATTCCATAAGAAAAAAGGAGACTTGGCGGTTGAGAGACCACTATATAAAGGACCCAAGGCAAGGCTTGGAATTCATTCAAAATAATCCAAGTATTCTTGCTTGGCCTCTCTCCCTCTCCTCCCTTCTTTCTCTTGGCCGACCTCTCCCTTCTTCTCCCTTCTTCTTGCCGTGAGCACAAGGAGAAGCACCGAGGCGACGAAGTTCTTCCGTTGAGACGATCTTCCTCTCCGGCCATCATCACCTTGGGATTGGGCGCAAGTCATCTTCCTCCTCCTCGCCGAAATTGTGATTCCGGCCAACCTTGGTGGTGAGTTTTTCCGATATGATTACTTCTCTCTTGGTTCTCTTGTCGCGTTCTCGGCGAGAACACGAAACTCGTGGCTTTGCGAAGTCATCCCGAAGATACTCGGCGTGGACGCGAATAAAGACGGAGCTTCCGAGGGACGCTTATGGTTGGATCTCGTCCCTTTCTTTGAGTTACGCGAGGTAACAATTAAATTAGTTTACGTTTCTGTAAAATTTTAAATATATGATCATGTCTACACAACATAAGGTTGCATGCTTAGATGTGTGGTTAAATAATTTGAGAAATTATTTATGCTAAACCTTCCGCTGCACGTAATTAATTTTAAAATTATGAACCCGCATCCATGTCAACATGCACCCGGTCCCAACAACCAGTGCTCCCTTGGAGCAAAAGATGCGTGAGCAACTTGTATTGCTCACCCTTGAGCAGTGCTCTTTGGAGAAGGAAATGGCGCTGCACACCCAGAGGGAGAGAGAGTGAGTGGAGGAGAAGAGGAGAGGAAAAACATAGGGTTTTCTTGTGTTCCATTGGATCCTTGGTTTCATGCCACATGGGGTATATATTATGATAGGGACCATGAGGAGGAGTTGGGTCTTGGCCTGCTAATGGATCTAAACCTGATCCATTAATGAAGATCCATTCCATTAAAGGATCTTCATTGAATTATCACACCAACCCCCATATTTTCATATGAGCTCCACCTATTATGAGTACATCATCTCCCCGTGTTTAAGATATCAAATGACCGTCGATTAATTTAAATTACTGACAATTTTAATTAATCAACTTCTAACTCGTTGACTAGTACCACTCAACTTTATCATCATGTTGGATCAAATCCACTTGTAGGGTTTAACATGATGAACCTTATGAGCTCATCAAGGGGACATCATCATCCCGACTCACCAGGACACGGATTCCGTCAATGATCAACGGCACACCATATACATAATATTATTTCCCAACTTACCGGGCCTATCGATTTAACAGAATAAATCTCGCCCATTGGTAAATCAAAGAAATAAAATACTAAATACACGTGCCCATTATTATATTGGGATTTAGAGATTGCCCTCCATAATAAACCGAGGTCCGATCCAATTATAAAGTCAGTACAAATTGGATCGCCTCTATTTTGGTCCTGCTCAATGCACACAAAGCACACTAGTATAATTCTATGGTCAAGATAAACCACACCTAATTACAATACAACCATCCCAATGGTTTGTCCAACTCCATCTCGGTTGTGAGCCTCTACTTATACAATGCAAGGGACTCATAACTTGATCTTCTGTGTGTCACCACACACCATGTTATCTGCAATGCAAAGTATCAAACGGTTATGCACATACTAATATAAACATGCATCAGTGTTGTTGTGACTCTCTTTCAAATGTGGATGTCCATACAGAAAAGGCAAAACTTTTAGTATACATCCTAACAATCTCCCACTTATACTCAAAGACTTTGCTATCCTCAAAATGTCATACATCTGACTGCCTGATCCACCACATGCCTAAAATTTCTTGCTATCAAGGTCTCAGTGGAAAAGATCTCCCAGGTTGTCCTCTGATGTAATCTAGGCAACAACTGCTTTTCTTCTCCTAGGTGGTACTTGTGCTCTATGTGTTTACTCACCTTACGGGCTCGTGGTTCCTTCGAGTTTGCAACTACACCGTTATTATCACAAAGAATTGTGATAGCTCTGGCAAACCAGGAATCTCATCTAAGTCCATCTTGAGGTTCCTGAACCATATGGCTTCCTTTGGCTGCCTCAGAGGCTGCCACTTACTCAGCTTCCATGGTGGAGTCTGCCACGCAGCTGCTACGTGACACTCTTCTAAACTATGGTTCCACATCCTAAAGTAATCAAAAAACCCCGAGGAATACTTATATTTGCCCCTATTTGATTGAAAGTCTGTATCCGTAAATACACCATGTTATCTTCAATGCAAAGTATTAGACGGTTATGCACATACTAATATAAACATGCATCAGTGTTGTTGTGATTCTCTTTCAAAATGTGGATGCCCATACAGAAAAGGCAAGGCTTTTAGTATACATCCTAACAATCTCCCACTTATACTCAAAGACTTTGCTATCCTCAAAATGCCAAACATCTGACTCCCTGATCCTCCACATGCCTAAAAGTTCTCGCTATCGAGGCCTCAGTGAAAAGATCTTCCCAGGTTGTCCTCCGATGTAATCTAGGCAACAACAGCTCTTCCTCCTTTGGGTGATACTTGTGCTCTATGTGTTTACTCGCCTTATGGACTCGTGGTTCCTTCTAGTTTGCAACTACACCATTGTTATCACAACAAAATGTGATAGCTCTGAGCAAACCAGGAATCACATTGAAGTCCATCTTGATGTTCCTGAACCATACATCTTCCTTTGGCTGCCACAGAGGCTGCCACATGCTCAGCTTCCATGGTGGAGTCCGCCACGCAGCCGCTGCGTGACACTCTTCCAAACTATGGTTCCACCTCCTAAAGTAAACATAAACCCCCGAGAAATACTTATATTTGCCCCTATCTGATTGGAAGTTTGTATGCGTATAGCCCATAGGGAATTGGTCTGCTCGGTAAACCAGCATATAATCCTTAGTCCTTCTCAGGCACTAATACATGCTTTTACCGCAGTCCAATTTCCTTGACCTGGGCTATTCTGATATCTGCTAACCATGCCCACGGCAAAGCAGATATTCGGTCTCGTTTATAACATACATGAGGCTTCCTACAGTCGATGCATAAGGAACCGCCTTCACCTCCTCTATCTCCTTAGATGTTTTAGAACACATCTCCTTAGATAGAGTAGGTCCATGACTGAAAAGTACAAAACCTTTCTTGGAGCTAAAACGAGTTAGGACAGTGTCTTTCTATGAAGCTTGGGATAAGCACAACATCCTTCTTAGGTGATCCCTTAGAACTTTGATCCCCAAGGATGTATCCTGCTTTTCCTAAGTCCTTCATATCAACTGTTTGGACAACCATACCCTTACATCTGATAATACTTTGTTATTGTTGCCAATCAACAAAATATTATCTACGTATAGTACAAGAATATCACTACGTTTCCGTCATATTTCTTACATACACAAATCTCATCCGTCCTTTGAACAAATCCATATGACTGGATTATCTTTTCAAAGCGGATGTTCCTCGTCATAGGTCTAGGGATCTTGATTCATGGTCGCCAGGGACCAAGTCCGAAGACTCTCCCATGAACATGAATCCTTTAGGTTGACTAATAACCCTCCCACTATGACGAGGTACTACCTGTGTATCCTCTGTGACACGTTGTGCAGTGACTTGTGGTATATCCTCTTGGGCAGTTGGTATTAAGGTCGGAACATCCTCTCTTAATTCCTCAAGAATAATTTTTACTCCATGAGCTTGTGGTTCATCATATAGTCCTTCTCAGAGAGTCAGGTATTCATACCAATAATTACCCTATGAACCTTAGAACTATAGAACCACCTTTCGTTCCCCTAGGATAGCCTATGAACAAGCACACGAGATTTCAACTTATCAGTATCCTCCTTCAGCACATGTGCTGAACTATTCCAAATTCGAATATGTCTTAGACTAGGCTTTCACCCAATCCACACTTCTATGGGAGTAGATGGTATCAAGTTTGTACGCTGCCATTTCCAGAGCATATCCCCAGAATGAATCCGGCAACTCGGAGCAGCTCATCATTGTCCTAACTATTACCATAAGAGATCATTTCCTTCGCTCTGATGTGTAGGACCGGTGCCGTCGATAGAGGGGGGGGTGAATATCGATCGTGAAAACTTTCGTGAGACTTTCATAAAACTGGACTCAGAATATTAGTAGCGCAGCGGAAAACATAAAAATAAAAATAAAAAAGCAATACACAGTGGACACAGCAGGTTTATTTACTTGGTTCCCCAGGGTCAGTACGTCCAAGGCCTATGTACTCGGCGTTGAGTCCACTAATAGTCTCCTTTCCGGAATTTCCGGAGGCGGAGAAACCCGACTTACAGTGCAATATTACAAGCAATAATAAAGAAAAATAAATACTGTAATTAATTGCAAACCAAGCAAAAATGTGAAGCTCGGCCGATCTGGATCTCCGAAGTGCCGCGCACTTCCTCCTGGAGCCTCCCGGTCGCAGAGCCTCGTCTTTAGCGCGTTGTCGTCGGTCAGAATGAATAGAATCGCAGTTAGGAAGTGTGTTTGAAGCAGAGGGGTCGAAGCCCCTTATATAGGCCTCCTGGGGGCGCCCCGGTCGCTGGGGGCGCCCCGGAAGACTCGGTCAACTCTTATCCTTGCGCCTACCTCGCCGCAGGTGATAAGAACTTTGACCAGGGAGCCCCGGATGACCCGGGCACCCCCTTGAGGGCTTATCCTGTGTTCTGGCTCCGAAACAGCAAAACAGCTACTAATTAGGGCGCCCCGGACGCTCCGGGCGCCCCCGTTGACACCTGTTCTGCAAACACACGTTTGCTGCATGTATTAGTACTGCCTGGGGGCGCCCCGGACGCTCCGGGCGCCCTCATGGACACCTGTTCTGCACACACACACAAGTGCACATCTTCTGCACTGGCTGGGGGCGCCCCCCATGCTGGGGGAGCCCTGGCTGCTGGTTTTCAGCCTTCTTTATTTGCTTGCTTTGTCTTCTTCTCTTGGTACCTGCAAGATATATATATGCAAAGCAAGTATACATGAAATATTAATCTTACGAACTTGGTTCGGACTTCGGATTGGCACGCAATCCTAGGTCGAACCGACGCAAACTCTTACCCCCGAGAAAGCGCCTTTCACCTACTCCTTTCAGGAGACGGTTGCCGCCCGGTCCTTCGGGTGGACTTTTGCCTAGCCGCCCTTCGTTAGGTCTTGGATATCAAGCATCCCTTCGCTTGGTGCCTAGCAGCCCTTCGCTAGGTCTTGTTTCCCTGACAGCCCTTCGTCAGGTGCCCAGCAGCCCTTCGCTAGGACTTGTTCCCCTGACCGCCCTTCGTCTGGTGCCTAGCAGCCCTTCGCTAGGTCTTTTCTTTCTGGCAACCCTTCGCCAGAGCCTAGCAGCCCTTTGCTAGGACTTGTTTTCCTGACAGCCCTTCGTCAGGTGCCTAGCAGCCCTTCGCTAGGTCTTTTCTTTCTGGCAACCCTTCGCCAGAGCCTAGCAGCCCTTCGCTAGGACTTGTTTTCCTGACAGCCCTTCGTCAGGTGCCGAGCAGCCCTTCGCTAGGTCTTTTCTTTCTGGCAACCCTTCGCCAGAGCCTAGCAGCCCTTCGCTAGGTCTTAGGGTTTCCATGCCTAGCTTAACTAGGACTTTTCTCAGGCTTAGGTTACTTCTCCTTCGCTCCCCTTTGTCTGTTCAACATATTACTGACTTAAGTACATTGTCAAACATTAAAACACATAAAGGAGAACATCATTGATGCAACTTGCACCAACAATCTCCCCCTTTTTGATGTTTGACAATAACTTAAGTTAGATTGGTTTAAGGGGCTAAATTACTATCCTTGGGATAGAAAAACTAAAAGGTATAGGTTTTGGGAGAGTAAAAAATTTTCTAACTGAAAAAAAATTCTAACTTAAGCACTCTCTCCCCCTTTGTCATGCATCAAAAAAACTTGCATCAACAATAAAAAACTTCGAATTTTTGTTTTGAAAATACTTAGTGCAATTTTGTTTTTTTTTTTAAAAAAATTGCATAAATTTGAAAAATGCTCTAGGTTTAAAATATAAGTACTTTGAAAAGATGATTTGTAAGGAGTGCAAGTACTTTTAAAAGATTATTTAAATCCCTTTTTGAAAAAAATAAGTATATTTTTTGAGAAATTAAGTACTTAACAATACATTTGAAAATATTTTTTTTCAAAATTAAGAATATTGGTTTTGAAAGACATAAGTACTTTTTTTTTAAAAATATTTTACTTGATTGAGTTTCTTTTCCAGTCTGACACCATCCTAGGAAACCTTGTTGACCACAAGGGCATTTCCTAAGTGTCTTGGAAAGTTTTCAAACAAGTAAATATTATTATAAATTTTTAAGAAAAATGATAATATTTCACAATAGTATGTGCTGAAAAACTGTGTGAATTTTGAAGATCTAATATTTTACTTAACTTGGTCTATTTTCCAGTCTGACACTATCCTAGGAAACCTTGTTGACCACAAGGACATTTCCTAAGTGTCCTGGGAATTTTCCAACCTAAGTAACTATTATTTCAAAATCATTTCATAAGTCACACAAATTTTAACAAGTGGTATTTTGAAAAACATAGATTTTTAGTATTTTAAAAGCATGTAATTGAATAATTCTTTTAATTTGACCTCCCCCTAAACTTGACTCAATCCTGGGAAGCTTGTTGACCACAAGTACTCTTCCTTTGAGTCTTAAGGTTTGATTCAAATCAAAGGAATTTTCTAATAATAAAAAATAGTTTAAGACTTGAAAAAATTTGACTCAGACTCCCCCTAAATCTGACACATCCTAGGAGTCCTTTTTAGATTATGAAGTGGACCTTCCTCTGTGTCTTTAGGGTTTATCAGAATCAAAAGAACAGGTAAACATTTGATTTTTGCAATAGGTAAAATCTTTTTCGAAAAGCCACAAGTGATAACGATTAAAGCATGATTTTCGAAAAGATATTTTCAAATAATAGTAATGTTTTTAAAGTGCAGTTTGAAAAATATGAAAAGCACTCCCCCTGCATCAATGCCGTTTGACTCTATCTAAGTGCCCTAAGGAACTTTAGTGCTGTCCTAAGAGGCTTGTGTCTAATTGCGTGAGTCAATCAATTTTTGAAAACAATATACCTTTTTGAAAAATGTGTAATATAATCAATCAGACAAGCATGAATTCCATAAAAACATTATTATGTTAAAGCTCTATTTTGAAAAATATATTTTTAGAAAAATATTCTAACAATTTTGAAAAACAATTTTGAAAAATATTTTTCAATTCATTAATCCTTAACATCTCACCCATTTTAGATGTATCAATACAACAAGCATGATTGCCTTATAGGTGTATTGTGAGATGCTTGAATCATTTTCCATTATTAAATCTAAGATTTAATTGAAATTTGTGTTAGATTCGAATTTGACAAAAAATAATTTGAATTTGAATTTCAGAAATTAGCTTCCAGGTCTTGGCGAGGCACTAGGCCTTCTTTGGCCGTAGCCTTATGGGATCATCCACCCTTTCCTTGACAAAGCCTTTTAATGAAATTTCATTTTCAAATTAAATTAGGTCATTTTCTGGTCTAACTAGCTTGGGTCTTGGATCGGTAGCTTCGGCTGGTTTCACCAGTCTAAAGAGAACAAGTAGACTTGATCTTATTAGAGTTGGTTTCCCCAACGTACTATCATCTCACCTCCTCCCAATACTATGTTGCCAAATTTCAATTATCTTTTTCTTATGACCTTTCTAAATTATGCATAAAAATTAAATATGAATGACATGTCATATATTTTAAAGGAAAATAGCAAATGCATGGCATGCAATTATGCATGAGTCAAACAAGTCAAGACATTTTATTTTTGTTTCTAAGAATGTATCAAATTCTCGATTTGATACATATCATGTGAACCTGCGAATATGTCAACCCACTTTGACATATTTGATTTTATTGAATTAATTGTTGCGGTTTGGGTAAGGTTTTAGTTTGGTTCAGGTTTAAGTGATTTAAGATTGGATTTAGTTGAATTAAAATTGAGTTAATTTGAATTTAATTGAATTAAAGTTGAGTTAATTTGAATTTAATTGAAAAGTGAATTAATTTGAATTAATTGAATTAAAGTGAATTTATTGAATTAATTTGAATTAAGATGAATTAATTGAATTTAATTTAAGTGGATTAAATCGAATTTAATTGAATTTAATTGATTTTAAGTGGATTAATTCGAATTAATTTGTTGCTTTAATTGAAGTTTAATTGAATTAAATTGATTTAATTGAAGTTTAATTGAATTAAATTGATTTAATTGAAGTTTAATTGAATTAAATTGATTTAATTGAATTAAATTGATTTAATTGAAGTTTAATTGAATTAAATTGATTTAATTGAAATTTAATTGAATTAAATTGATTTAATTGAAATTTAATTGAATTAAGTTGATTTAATTGAAGTTTTAATTGAATTAAATTGATTTAATTGAAGTTTAATTGAATTAAATTGATTTAATTGAATTAAATTGATTTAATTGAAGTTTAATTGAATTAAATTGATTTAATTGAGGTTTAATTGAATTAAATTGATTAAATTGATTTAACTGAATTAATTAAGATTTAATTGATTTAATTAAGATTTAATTGATTTAATTAAGATTTAATTGAATTAATTTGATTAATTAAGATTTAATTGAATTAATTTGATTAATTAAGATTTAATTGAATTAATTTGATTAATTAAGATTTAATTGAATTAATTTGATTAATTAAGATTTAATTGGGTTTAATTAACAGTTGTGGGTTTAAATTCATCATTTTCATTATTTCGAAAATTTCTTCTTCGTTTTTATTTTTCTTTCTGAATTTTTCTATTAATTTTGATTTATTTGATCCTTTGTAATTTTTATTAATTATGGCCCTAATCTTAGAAAATTCCATTTCCTCCTCAAAATCAATATCCTCAAAGTGTGTGGAGTAAAATGGGCCACTAGTTAAGGTTTTATAGTAGTCTTCAGGATTATCTATAATTAAATTATTATCAAGAATAAAATCATTTTTATCCTTAGAATAATTTTCAATTAAATCATGTTTATCCTCAGAATAATTTTCAATAAAATCATGTTTATCCTCAGAATTATCCTTAAGGTTTTCAAATTCAAATTCGGAGTTATCCTTAGGATTAACTTTTTCTGAATTAAAATTGTCAGTAATATTATCAGAATTGATTTTATCAGAATTATTATCAGAATAATTATCAGAATTAATTTTATTAATTTCTGAATTTATATTTTGAATTAAACAATTAATTTCTGATATTTTAGTCATATCTTTATTTTCTAACTTATCATGCAAGAGGCTAATTTTATTATGCAGTAATTCTAATTTATCAGAAAAATTAACTAAATTATCACAAAATATTGCAGGAAAAATTTTCGGAACATAAATTTTCCGTACCTTCGCCGGACACTTGTTTTTGTAGTGTCCGTACTTCTCGCATTTGAAGCATTGTACACTTTCCTTGTTCTTCCGGACTCCTGGCGCTGGTACCTCCTTCGCCGCCGGTGGTGTAGACCGAGTCTTACGAGTAGGGCACTGATTTTTATAGTGCCCTCTCTCCCTGCACGTGAAACAAATAATATGCAATTTAAAATTAGACATTAAAAAAATTGTACCTGATTCACCCCTGGGCTCCCCCTCAACTCCTGGCGTCGTTGCTCCGTCGGCGGTTAGTCCGGTGAAGAGCGGCTCGGCTCTGATACCACTTGTAGGACCGGTGCCGTCGATAGAGGGGGGGGTGAATATCGATCGTGAAAACTTTCGTGAGACTTTCATAAAACTGGACTCAGAATATTAGTAGCGCAGCGGAAAACATAAAAATAAAAATAAAAATAAAAAAGCAATACACAGTGGACACAGCAGGTTTATTTACTTGGTTCCCAACCTCCCAGGGTCAGTACGTCCAAGGCCTATGTACTCGGCGTTGAGTCCACTAATAGTCTCCTTTCCGGAATTTCCGGAGGCGGAGAAACCCGACTTACAGTGCAATATTACAAGCAATAATAAAGAAAAATAAATACTGTAATTAATTGCAAACCAAGCAAAAATGTGAAGCTCGGCCGATCTGGACCTCCGAAGTACCGCGCACTTCCTCCTGGAGCCTCCCGGTCGCAGAGCCTCGTCTTTAGCGCGTTGTCGTCGGTCAGAATGAATAGAATCGCAGTTAGGAAGTGTGTTTGAAGCAGAGGGGTCGAAGCCCCTTATATAGGCCTCCTGGGGGCGCCCCGGTCGCTGGGGGCGCCCCGGAAGACTCGGTCAACTCTTATCCTTGCGCCTACCTCGCCGCAGGTGATAAGAACTTTGACCAGGGAGCCCCGGATGACCCGGGCACCCCCTTGAGGGCTTATCCTGTGTTCTGGCTCCGAAACAGCAAAACAGCTACTAATTAGGGCGCCCCGGACGCTCCGGGCGCCCCCGTTGACACCTGTTCTGCAAACACACGTTTGCTGCATGTATTAGTACTGCCTGGGGGCGCCCCGGACGCTCCGGGCGCCCTCATGGACACCTGTTCTGCACACACACACAAGTGCACATCTTCTGCACTGGCTGGGGGCGCCCCCCATGCTGGGGGAGCCCTGGCTGCTGGTTTTCAGCCTTCTTTATTTGCTTGCTTTGTCTTCTTCTCTTGGTACCTGCAAGATATATATATGCAAAGCAAGTATACATGAAATATTAATCTTACGAACTTGGTTCGGACTTCGGATTGGCACGCAATCCTAGGTCGAACCGACGCAAACTCTTACCCCCGAGAAAGCGCCTTTCACCTACTCCTTTCAGGAGACGGTTGCCGCCCGGTCCTTCGGGTGGACTTTTGCCTAGCCGCCCTTCGTTAGGTCTTGGATATCAAGCATCCCTTCGCTTGGTGCCTAGCAGCCCTTCGCTAGGTCTTGTTTCCCTGACAGCCCTTCGTCAGGTGCCCAGCAGCCCTTCGCTAGGACTTGTTCCCCTGACCGCCCTTCGTCTGGTGCCTAGCAGCCCTTCGCTAGGTCTTTTCTTTCTGGCAACCCTTCGCCAGAGCCTAGCAGCCCTTTGCTAGGACTTGTTTTCCTGACAGCCCTTCGTCAGGTGCCTAGCAGCCCTTCGCTAGGTCTTTTCTTTCTGGCAACCCTTCGCCAGAGCCTAGCAGCCCTTCGCTAGGACTTGTTTTCCTGACAGCCCTTCGTCAGGTGCCGAGCAGCCCTTCGCTAGGTCTTTTCTTTCTGGCAACCCTTCGCCAGAGCCTAGCAGCCCTTCGCTAGGTCTTAGGGTTTCCATGCCTAGCTTAACTAGGACTTTTCTCAGGCTTAGGTTACTTCTCCTTCGCTCCCCTTTGTCTGTTCAACATATTACTGACTTAAGTACATTGTCAAACATTAAAACACATAAAGGAGAACATCATTGATGCAACTTGCACCAACAATCTCCCCCTTTTTGATGTTTGACAATAACTTAAGTTAGATTGGTTTAAGGGGCTAAATTACTATCCTTGGGATAGAAAAACTAAAAGGTATAGGTTTTGGGAGAGTAAAAAATTTTCTAACTGAAAAAAAATTCTAACTTAAGCACTCTCTCCCCCTTTGTCATGCATCAAAAAAACTTGCATCAACAATAAAAAACTTCGAATTTTTGTTTTGAAAATACTTAGTGCAATTTTGTTTTTTTTTTTAAAAAAATTGCATAAATTTGAAAAATGCTCTAGGTTTAAAATATAAGTACTTTGAAAAGATGATTTGTAAGGAGTGCAAGTACTTTTAAAAGATTATTTAAATCCCTTTTTGAAAAAAATAAGTATATTTTTTGAGAAATTAAGTACTTAACAATACATTTGAAAATATTTTTTTTCAAAATTAAGAATATTGGTTTTGAAAGACATAAGTACTTTTTTTTTAAAAATATTTTACTTGATTGAGTTTCTTTTCCAGTCTGACACCATCCTAGGAAACCTTGTTGACCACAAGGGCATTTCCTAAGTGTCTTGGAAAGTTTTCAAACAAGTAAATATTATTATAAATTTTTAAGAAAAATGATAATATTTCACAATAGTATGTGCTGAAAAACTGTGTGAATTTTGAAGATCTAATATTTTACTTAACTTGGTCTATTTTCCAGTCTGACACTATCCTAGGAAACCTTGTTGACCACAAGGACATTTCCTAAGTGTCCTGGGAATTTTCCAACCTAAGTAACTATTATTTCAAAATCATTTCATAAGTCACACAAATTTTAACAAGTGGTATTTTGAAAAACATAGATTTTTAGTATTTTAAAAGCATGTAATTGAATAATTCTTTTAATTTGACCTCCCCCTAAACTTGACTCAATCCTGGGAAGCTTGTTGACCACAAGTACTCTTCCTTTGAGTCTTAAGGTTTGATTCAAATCAAAGGAATTTTCTAATAATAAAAAATAGTTTAAGACTTGAAAAAATTTGACTCAGACTCCCCCTAAATCTGACACATCCTAGGAGTCCTTTTTAGATTATGAAGTGGACCTTCCTCTGTGTCTTTAGGGTTTATCAGAATCAAAAGAACAGGTAAACATTTGATTTTTGCAATAGGTAAAATCTTTTTCGAAAAGCCACAAGTGATAACGATTAAAGCATGATTTTCGAAAAGATATTTTCAAATAATAGTAATGTTTTTAAAGTGCAGTTTGAAAAATATGAAAAGCACTCCCCCTGCATCAATGCCGTTTGACTCTATCTAAGTGCCCTAAGGAACTTTAGTGCTGTCCTAAGAGGCTTGTGTCTAATTGCGTGAGTCAATCAATTTTTGAAAACAATATACCTTTTTGAAAAATGTGTAATATAATCAATCAGACAAGCATGAATTCCATAAAAACATTATTATGTTAAAGCTCTATTTTGAAAAATATATTTTTAGAAAAATATTCTAACAATTTTGAAAAACAATTTTGAAAAATATTTTTCAATTCATTAATCCTTAACATCTCACCCATTTTAGATGTATCAATACAACAAGCATGATTGCCTTATAGGTGTATTGTGAGATGCTTGAATCATTTTCCATTATTAAATCTAAGATTTAATTGAAATTTGTGTTAGATTCGAATTTGACAAAAAATAATTTGAATTTGAATTTCAGAAATTAGCTTCCAGGTCTTGGCGAGGCACTAGGCCTTCTTTGGCCGTAGCCTTATGGGATCATCCACCCTTTCCTTGACAAAGCCTTTTAATGAAATTTCATTTTCAAATTAAATTAGGTCATTTTCTGGTCTAACTAGCTTGGGTCTTGGATCGGTAGCTTCGGCTGGTTTCACCAGTCTAAAGAGAACAAGTAGACTTGATCTTATTAGAGTTGGTTTCCCCAACGTACTATCATCTCACCTCCTCCCAATACTATGTTGCCAAATTTCAATTATCTTTTTCTTATGACCTTTCTAAATTATGCATAAAAATTAAATATGAATGACATGTCATATATTTTAAAGGAAAATAGCAAATGCATGGCATGCAATTATGCATGAGTCAAACAAGTCAAGACATTTTATTTTTGTTTCTAAGAATGTATCAAATTCTCGATTTGATACATATCATGTGAACCTGCGAATATGTCAACCCACTTTGACATATTTGATTTTATTGAATTAATTGTTGCGGTTTGGGTAAGGTTTTAGTTTGGTTCAGGTTTAAGTGATTTAAGATTGGATTTAGTTGAATTAAAATTGAGTTAATTTGAATTTAATTGAATTAAAGTTGAGTTAATTTGAATTTAATTGAAAAGTGAATTAATTTGAATTAATTGAATTAAAGTGAATTTATTGAATTAATTTGAATTAAGATGAATTAATTGAATTTAATTTAAGTGGATTAAATCGAATTTAATTGAATTTAATTGATTTTAAGTGGATTAATTCGAATTAATTTGTTGCTTTAATTGAAGTTTAATTGAATTAAATTGATTTAATTGAAGTTTAATTGAATTAAATTGATTTAATTGAAGTTTAATTGAATTAAATTGATTTAATTGAAGTTTAATTGAATTAAATTGATTTAATTGAAGTTTAATTGAATTAAATTGATTTAATTGAAATTTAATTGAATTAAATTGATTTAATTGAAATTTAATTGAATTAAGTTGATTTAATTGAAGTTTTAATTGAATTAAATTGATTTAATTGAAGTTTAATTGAATTAAATTGATTTAATTGAATTAAATTGATTTAATTGAAGTTTAATTGAATTAAATTGATTTAATTGAGGTTTAATTGAATTAAATTGATTAAATTGATTTAACTGAATTAATTAAGATTTAATTGATTTAATTAAGATTTAATTGATTTAATTAAGATTTAATTGAATTAATTTGATTAATTAAGATTTAATTGAATTAATTTGATTAATTAAGATTTAATTGAATTAATTTGATTAATTAAGATTTAATTGAATTAATTTGATTAATTAAGATTTAATTGGGTTTAATTAACAGTTGTGGGTTTAAATTCATCATTTTCATTATTTCGAAAATTTCTTCTTCGTTTTTATTTTTCTTTCTGAATTTTTCTATTAATTTTGATTTATTTGATCCTTTGTAATTTTTATTAATTATGGCCCTAATCTTAGAAAATTCCATTTCCTCCTCAAAATCAATATCCTCAAAGTGTGTGGAGTAAAATGGGCCACTAGTTAAGGTTTTATAGTAGTCTTCAGGATTATCTATAATTAAATTATTATCAAGAATAAAATCATTTTTATCCTTAGAATAATTTTCAATTAAATCATGTTTATCCTCAGAATAATTTTCAATAAAATCATGTTTATCCTCAGAATTATCCTTAAGGTTTTCAAATTCAAATTCGGAGTTATCCTTAGGATTAACTTTTTCTGAATTAAAATTGTCAGTAATATTATCAGAATTGATTTTATCAGAATTATTATCAGAATAATTATCAGAATTAATTTTATTAATTTCTGAATTTATATTTTGAATTAAACAATTAATTTCTGATATTTTAGTCATATCTTTATTTTCTAACTTATCATGCAAGAGGCTAATTTTATTATGCAGTAATTCTAATTTATCAGAAAAATTAACTAAATTATCACAAAATATTGCAGGAAAAATTTTCGGAACATAAATTTTCCGTACCTTCGCCGGACACTTGTTTTTGTAGTGTCCGTACTTCTCGCATTTGAAGCATTGTACACTTTCCTTGTTCTTCCGGACTCCTGGCGCTGGTACCTCCTTCGCCGCCGGTGGTGTAGACCGAGTCTTACGAGTAGGGCACTGATTTTTATAGTGCCCTCTCTCCCTGCACGTGAAACAAATAATATGCAATTTAAAATTAGACATTAAAAAAATTGTACCTGATTCACCCCTGGGCTCCCCCTCAACTCCTGGCGTCGTTGCTCCGTCGGCGGTTAGTCCGGTGAAGAGCGGCTCGGCTCTGATACCACTTGTAGGACCGGTGCCGTCGATAGAGGGGGGGGTGAATATCGATCGTGAAAACTTTCGTGAGACTTTCATAAAACTGGACTCAGAATATTAGTAGCGCAGCGGAAAACATAAAAATAAAAATAAAAATAAAAAAGCAATACACAGTGGACACAGCAGGTTTATTTACTTGGTTCCCAACCTCCCAGGGTCAGTACGTCCAAGGCCTATGTACTCGGCGTTGAGTCCACTAATAGTCTCCTTTCCGGAATTTCCGGAGGCGGAGAAACCCGACTTACAGTGCAATATTACAAGCAATAATAAAGAAAAATAAATACTGTAATTAATTGCAAACCAAGCAAAAATGTGAAGCTCGGCCGATCTGGACCTCCGAAGTACCGCGCACTTCCTCCTGGAGCCTCCCGGTCGCAGAGCCTCGTCTTTAGCGCGTTGTCGTCGGTCAGAATGAATAGAATCGCAGTTAGGAAGTGTGTTTGAAGCAGAGGGGTCGAAGCCCCTTATATAGGCCTCCTGGGGGCGCCCCGGTCGCTGGGGGCGCCCCGGAAGACTCGGTCAACTCTTATCCTTGCGCCTACCTCGCCGCAGGTGATAAGAACTTTGACCAGGGAGCCCCGGATGACCCGGGCACCCCCTTGAGGGCTTATCCTGTGTTCTGGCTCCGAAACAGCAAAACAGCTACTAATTAGGGCGCCCCGGACGCTCCGGGCGCCCCCGTTGACACCTGTTCTGCAAACACACGTTTGCTGCATGTATTAGTACTGCCTGGGGGCGCCCCGGACGCTCCGGGCGCCCTCATGGACACCTGTTCTGCACACACACACAAGTGCACATCTTCTGCACTGGCTGGGGGCGCCCCCCATGCTGGGGGAGCCCTGGCTGCTGGTTTTCAGCCTTCTTTATTTGCTTGCTTTGTCTTCTTCTCTTGGTACCTGCAAGATATATATATGCAAAGCAAGTATACATGAAATATTAATCTTACGAACTTGGTTCGGACTTCGGATTGGCACGCAATCCTAGGTCGAACCGACGCAAACTCTTACCCCCGAGAAAGCGCCTTTCACCTACTCCTTTCAGGAGACGGTTGCCGCCCGGTCCTTCGGGTGGACTTTTGCCTAGCCGCCCTTCGTTAGGTCTTGGATATCAAGCATCCCTTCGCTTGGTGCCTAGCAGCCCTTCGCTAGGTCTTGTTTCCCTGACAGCCCTTCGTCAGGTGCCCAGCAGCCCTTCGCTAGGACTTGTTCCCCTGACCGCCCTTCGTCTGGTGCCTAGCAGCCCTTCGCTAGGTCTTTTCTTTCTGGCAACCCTTCGCCAGAGCCTAGCAGCCCTTTGCTAGGACTTGTTTTCCTGACAGCCCTTCGTCAGGTGCCTAGCAGCCCTTCGCTAGGTCTTTTCTTTCTGGCAACCCTTCGCCAGAGCCTAGCAGCCCTTCGCTAGGACTTGTTTTCCTGACAGCCCTTCGTCAGGTGCCGAGCAGCCCTTCGCTAGGTCTTTTCTTTCTGGCAACCCTTCGCCAGAGCCTAGCAGCCCTTCGCTAGGTCTTAGGGTTTCCATGCCTAGCTTAACTAGGACTTTTCTCAGGCTTAGGTTACTTCTCCTTCGCTCCCCTTTGTCTGTTCAACATATTACTGACTTAAGTACATTGTCAAACATTAAAACACATAAAGGAGAACATCATTGATGCAACTTGCACCAACAATCTCCCCCTTTTTGATGTTTGACAATAACTTAAGTTAGATTGGTTTAAGGGGCTAAATTACTATCCTTGGGATAGAAAAACTAAAAGGTATAGGTTTTGGGAGAGTAAAAAATTTTCTAACTGAAAAAAAATTCTAACTTAAGCACTCTCTCCCCCTTTGTCATGCATCAAAAAAACTTGCATCAACAATAAAAAACTTCGAATTTTTGTTTTGAAAATACTTAGTGCAATTTTGTTTTTTTTTTTAAAAAAATTGCATAAATTTGAAAAATGCTCTAGGTTTAAAATATAAGTACTTTGAAAAGATGATTTGTAAGGAGTGCAAGTACTTTTAAAAGATTATTTAAATCCCTTTTTGAAAAAAATAAGTATATTTTTTGAGAAATTAAGTACTTAACAATACATTTGAAAATATTTTTTTTCAAAATTAAGAATATTGGTTTTGAAAGACATAAGTACTTTTTTTTTAAAAATATTTTACTTGATTGAGTTTCTTTTCCAGTCTGACACCATCCTAGGAAACCTTGTTGACCACAAGGGCATTTCCTAAGTGTCTTGGAAAGTTTTCAAACAAGTAAATATTATTATAAATTTTTAAGAAAAATGATAATATTTCACAATAGTATGTGCTGAAAAACTGTGTGAATTTTGAAGATCTAATATTTTACTTAACTTGGTCTATTTTCCAGTCTGACACTATCCTAGGAAACCTTGTTGACCACAAGGACATTTCCTAAGTGTCCTGGGAATTTTCCAACCTAAGTAACTATTATTTCAAAATCATTTCATAAGTCACACAAATTTTAACAAGTGGTATTTTGAAAAACATAGATTTTTAGTATTTTAAAAGCATGTAATTGAATAATTCTTTTAATTTGACCTCCCCCTAAACTTGACTCAATCCTGGGAAGCTTGTTGACCACAAGTACTCTTCCTTTGAGTCTTAAGGTTTGATTCAAATCAAAGGAATTTTCTAATAATAAAAAATAGTTTAAGACTTGAAAAAATTTGACTCAGACTCCCCCTAAATCTGACACATCCTAGGAGTCCTTTTTAGATTATGAAGTGGACCTTCCTCTGTGTCTTTAGGGTTTATCAGAATCAAAAGAACAGGTAAACATTTGATTTTTGCAATAGGTAAAATCTTTTTCGAAAAGCCACAAGTGATAACGATTAAAGCATGATTTTCGAAAAGATATTTTCAAATAATAGTAATGTTTTTAAAGTGCAGTTTGAAAAATATGAAAAGCACTCCCCCTGCATCAATGCCGTTTGACTCTATCTAAGTGCCCTAAGGAACTTTAGTGCTGTCCTAAGAGGCTTGTGTCTAATTGCGTGAGTCAATCAATTTTTGAAAACAATATACCTTTTTGAAAAATGTGTAATATAATCAATCAGACAAGCATGAATTCCATAAAAACATTATTATGTTAAAGCTCTATTTTGAAAAATATATTTTTAGAAAATATTCTAACAATTTTGAAAAACAATTTTGAAAAATATTTTTCAATTCATTAATCCTTAACATCTCACCCATTTTAGATGTATCAATACAACAAGCATGATTGCCTTATAGGTGTATTGTGAGATGCTTGAATCATTTTCCATTATTAAATCTAAGATTTAATTGAAATTTGTGTTAGATTCGAATTTGACAAAAATAATTTGAATTTGAATTTCAGAAATTAGCTTCCAGGTCTTGGCGAGGCACTAGGCCTTCTTTGGCCGTAGCCTTATGGGATCATCCACCCTTTCCTTGACAAAGCCTTTTAATGAAATTTCATTTTCAAATTAAATTAGGTCATTTTCTGGTCTAACTAGCTTGGGTCTTGGATCGGTAGCTTCGGCTGGTTTCACCAGTCTAAAGAGAACAAGTAGACTTGATCTTATTAGAGTTGGTTTCCCCAACGTACTATCATCTCACCTCCTCCCAATACTATGTTGCCAAATTTCAATTATCTTTTTCTTATGACCTTTCTAAATTATGCATAAAAATTAAATATGAATGACATGTCATATATTTTAAAGGAAAATAGCAAATGCATGGCATGGCAATTATGCATGAGTCAAACAAGTCAAGACATTTTATTTTTGTTTCTAAGAATGTATCAAATTCTCGATTTGATACATATCATGTGAACCTGCGAATATGTCAACCCACTTTGACATATTTGATTTTATTGAATTAATTGTTGCGGTTTGGGTAAGGTTTTAGTTTGGTTCAGGTTTAAGTGATTTAAGATTGGATTTAGTTGAATTAAAATTGAGTTAATTTGAATTTAATTGAATTAAAGTTGAGTTAATTTGAATTTAATTGAAAAGTGAATTAATTTGAATTAATTGAATTAAAGTGAATTTATTGAATTAATTTGAATTAAGATGAATTAATTGAATTTAATTTAAGTGGATTAATCGAATTTAATTGAATTTAATTGATTTTAAGTGGATTAATTCGAATTAATTTGTTGCTTTAATTGAAGTTTAATTGAATTAAATTGATTTAATTGAAGTTTAATTGAATTAAATTGATTTAATTGAAGTTTAATTGAATTAAATTGATTTAATTGAAGTTTAATTGAATTAAATTGATTTAATTGAAGTTTAATTGAATTAAATTGATTTAATTGAAATTTAATTGAATTAAATTGATTTAATTGAAATTTAATTGAATTAAGTTGATTTAATTGAAGTTTAATTGAATTAAATTGATTTAATTGAAGTTTAATTGATTAATTGATTAATTGAATTTAAATTGATTTAATTGAAGTTTAATTGAATTAATTGATTTAATTGAGGTTTAATTGAATTAAATTGATTAAATTGATTTAATGAATTAATTAAGATTTAATTGATTTAATTAAGATTTAATTGATTTGATAATTAAGATTTAATTGAATTAATTTGATTAATTAGATTTAATTGAATTAATTTGATTAATTAAGATTTAATTGAATTAATTTGATTAATTAAGATTTAATTGAATTAATTTGATTAATTAAGATTTAATTGGTTTAATTAACAGTTGTGGGTTTAAATTCATCATTTTCATTATTTCGAAAATTTCTTCTTCGTTTTTATTTTTCTTTCTGAATTTTTCTATTAATTTTGATTTATTTGATCCTTTGTAATTTTTATTAATTATGGCCCTAATCTTAGAAAATTCCATTTCCTCCTCAAAATCAATATCCTCAAAGTGTGTGGAGTAAAATGGGCCACTAGTTAAGGTTTTATAGTAGTCTTCAGGATTATCTATAATTAAATTATTATCAAGAATAAAATCATTTTATCCTTAGAATAATTTTCAATTAAATCATGTTTATCCTCAGAATAATTTTCAATAAAATCATGTTTATCCTCAGAATTATCCTTAAGGTTTTCAAATTCAAATTCGGAGTTATCCTTAGGATTAACTTTTTCTGAATTAAAATTGTCAGTAATATTATCAGAATTGATTTATCAGAATTATTATCAGAATAATTATCAGAATTAATTTTATTAATTTCTGAATTTATATTTTGAATTAAACAATTAATTTCTGATATTTTAGTCATATCTTTATTTTCTAACTTATCATGCAAGAGGCTAATTTTATTATGCAGTAATTCTAATTTATCAGAAAAATTAACTAAATTATCACAAAATATTGCAGGAAAAATTTTCGGAACATAAATTTTCCGTACCTTCGCCGGACACTTGTTTTGTAGTGTCCGTACTTCTCGCATTTGAAGCATTGTACATTTCCTTGTTCTTCCGGACTCCTGGCGCTGGTACCTCCTTCGCCGCCGGTGGTGTAGACCGAGTCTTACGAGTAGGGCACTGATTTTTATAGTGCCCCTCTCTCCCTGCACGTGAAAACAAATAATATGCAATTTAAAATTAGACATTAAAAAAATTGTACCTGATTCACCCCTAGGCTCCCCCTCAACTCCTGGCGTCGTTGCTCCGTCGGCGGTTAGTCCGGTGAAGAGCGGCTCGGCTCTGATACCACTTGTAGGACCGGTGCCGTCGATAGAGNTTGGTTCCCAACCCCCAGGGTCAGTACGTCCAAGGCCTATGTACTCGGCGTTGAGTCCACTAATAGTCTCCTTTCCGGAATTTCCGGAGGCGGAGAAACCCGACTTACAGTGCAATATTACAAGCAATAATAAAAGAAAAATAAATACTGTAATTAATTGCAAACCAAGCAAAAATGTGAAGCTCGGCCGATCTGGACCTCCGAAGTACCGCGCACTTCCTCCTGGAGCCTCCCGGTCGCAGAGCCTCGTCTTTAGCGCGTTGTCGTCGGTCAGAATGAATAGAATCGCAGTTAGGAAGTGTGTTTGAAGCAGAGGGGTCGAAGCCCCTTATATAGGCCTCCTGGGGGCGCCCCGGTCGCTGGGGGCGCCCGGAAGACTCGGTCAACTCTTATCCTTGCGCCTACCTCGCCGCAGGTGATAAGAACTTTGACCAGGGAGCCCCGGATGACCCGGGCACCCCCTTGAGGCTTATCCTGTGTTCTGGCTCCGAAACAGCAAAACAGCTACTAATTAGGGCGCCCCGGACGCTCCGGGCGCCCCCGTTGACACCTGTTCTGCAAACACACGTTTGCTACATGTATTAGTACTGCCTGGGGGCGCCCCGGACGCTCGGGCGCCCTCATGGACACCTGTTCTGCACACACACACAAGTGCACATCTTCTGCACTGGCTGGGGCGCCCCCCATGCTGGGGAGCCCTGGCTGCTGGTTTTCAGCCTTCTTTATTTGCTTGCTTTGTCTTCTTCTCTTGGTACCTGCAAGATATATATATGCAAAGCAAGTATACATGAAATATTAATCTTACGAACTTGGTTCGGACTTCGGATTGGCACGCAATCCTAGGTCGAACCGACGCAAACTCTTACCCCCGAGAAAGCGCCTTTCACCTACTCCTTTCAGGAGACGGTTGCCGCCCGGTCCTTCGGGTGGACTTTTGCCTAGCCGCCCTTCGTTAGGTCTTGGATATCAAGCATCCCTTCGCTTGGTGCCTAGCAGCCCTTCGCTAGGTCTTGTTTCCCTGACAGCCCTTCGTCAGGTGCCCAGCAGCCCTTCGCTAGGACTTGTTCCCCTGACCGCCTTCGTCTGGTGCCTAGCAGCCCTTCGCTAGGTCTTTTCTTCTGGCAACCCTTCGCCAGAGCCTAGCAGCCCTTGCTAGGACTTGTTTTCCTGACAGCCCTTCGTCAGGTGCCTAGCAGCCCTTCGCTAGGTCTTTTCTTTCTGGCAACCCTTCGCCAGAGCCTAGCAGCCCTTCGCTAGGACTTGTTTTCCTGACAGCCCTTCGTCAGGTGCCTAGCAGCCCTTCGCTAGGTCTTTTCTTTCTGGCAACCCTTCGCCAGAGCCTAGCAGCCCTTCGCTAGGTCTTAGGGTTTCCATGCCTAGCTTAACTAGGACTTTTCTCAGGCTTAGGTTACTTCTCCTTCGCTCCCCTTTGTCTGTTCAACATATTACTGACTTAAGTACATTGTCAAACATTAAAACACATAAAGGAGAACATCATTGATGCAACTTGCACCAACAATCTCCCCCTTTTTGATGTTTGACAATAACTTAAGTTAGATTGGTTTAAGGGGCTAAATTACTATCCTTGGGATAGAAAAACTAAAAGGTATAGGTTTTGGGAGAGTAAAAAATTTTCTAACTGAAAAAAAATTCTAACTTAAGCACTCTCTCCCCCTTTGTCATGCATCAAAAAAACTTGCATCAACAATAAAAAACTTGAATTTTTGTTTTGAAAATACTTAGTGCAATTTTGTTTTTTTTTTAAAAAAATTGCATAAATTTGAAAAATGCTCTAGGTTTAAAATATAAGTACTTTGAAAAGATGATTTGTAAGGAGTGCAAGTACTTTTAAAAGATTATTTAAATCCCTTTTTGAAAAAAATAAGTATATTTTTTGAGAAATTAAGTACTTAACAATACATTTGAAAATATTTTTTTTTCAAAATTAAGAATATTGGTTTTGAAAGACATAAGTACTTTTTTTTTTAAAATATTTTACTTGATTGAGTTTCTTTTCCAGTCTGACACCATCCTAGGAAACCTTGTTGACCACAAGGGCATTTCCTAAGTGTCTTGGAAAGTTTTCAAACAAGTAAATATTATTATAAATTTTTAAGAAAAATGATAATATTTCACAATAGTATGTGCTGAAAAACTGTGTGAATTTTGAAGATCTAATATTTTACTTAACTTGGTCTATTTTCCAGTCTGACACTATCCTAGGAAACCTTGTTGACCACAAGGACATTTCCTAAGTGTCCTGGGAATTTTCCAACCTAAGTAACTATTATTTCAAAATCATTTCATAAGTCACACAAATTTTAACAAGTGGTATTTTGAAAAACATAGATTTTTAGTATTTTAAAAGCATGTAATTGAATAATTCTTTTAATTTGACCTCCCCCTAAACTTGACTCAATCCTGGGAAGCTTGTTGACCACAAGTACTCTTCCTTTGAGTCTTAAGGTTTGATTCAAATCAAAGGAATTTTCTAATAATAAAAAATAGTTTAAGACTTGAAAAAATTTGACTCAGACTCCCCCTAAATCTGACACATCCTAGGAGTCCTTTTTAGATTATGAAGTGGACCTTCCTCTGTGTCTTTAGGGTTTATCAGAATCAAAAGAACAGGTAAACATTTGATTTTTGCAATAGGTAAAATCTTTTTCGAAAAGCCACAAGTGATAACGATTAAAGCATGATTTTCGAAAAGATATTTTCAAATAATAGTAATGTTTTTAAAGTGCAGTTTGAAAAATATGAAAAGCACTCCCCCTGCATCAATGCCGTTTGACTCTATCTAAGTGCCCTAAGGAACTTTAGTGCTGTCCTAAGAGGCTTGTGTCTAATTGCGTGAGTCAATCAATTTTTGAAAACAATATACCTTTTTGAAAAATGTGTAATATAATCAATCAGACAAGCATGAATTCCATAAAAACATTATTATGTTAAAGCTCTATTTTGAAAAATATATTTTTAGAAAAATATTCTAACAATTTTGAAAAACAATTTTGAAAAATATTTTTCAATTCATTAATCCTTAACATCTCACCCATTTTAGATGTATCAATACAACAAGCATGATTGCCTTATAGGTGTATTGTGAGATGCTTGAATCATTTTCCATTATTAAATCTAAGATTTAATTGAAATTTGTGTTAGATTCGAATTTGACAAAAAATAATTTGAATTTGAATTTCAGAAATTAGCTTCCAGGTCTTGGCGAGGCACTAGGCCTTCTTTGGCCGTAGCCTTATGGGATCATCCACCCTTTCCTTGACAAAGCCTTTTAATGAAATTTCATTTTCAAATTAAATTAGGTCATTTTCTGGTCTAACTAGCTTGGGTCTTGGATCGGTAGCTTCGGCTGGTTTCACCAGTCTAAAGAGAACAAGTAGACTTGATCTTATTAGAGTTGGTTTCCCCAACGTACTATCATCTCACCTCCTCCCAATACTATGTTGCCAAATTTCAATTATCTTTTTCTTATGACCTTTCTAAATTATGCATAAAAATTAAATATGAATGACATGTCATATATTTTAAAGGAAAATAGCAAATGCATGGCATGGCAATTATGCATGAGTCAAACAAGTCAAGACATTTTATTTTTGTTTCTAAGAATGTATCAAATTCTCGATTTGATACATATCATGTGAACCTGCGAATATGTCAACCCACTTTGACATATTTGATTTTATTGAATTAATTGTTGCGGTTTGGGTAAGGTTTTAGTTTGGTTCAGGTTTAAGTGATTTAAGATTGGATTTAGTTGAATTAAAATTGAGTTAATTTGAATTTAATTGAATTAAAGTTGAGTTAATTTGAATTTAATTGAAAAGTGAATTAATTTGAATTAATTGAATTAAAGTGAATTTATTGAATTAATTTGAATTAAGATGAATTAATTGAATTTAATTTAAGTGGATTAAATCGAATTTAATTGAATTTAATTGATTTTAAGTGGATTAATTCGAATTAATTTGTTGCTTTAATTGAAGTTTAATTGAATTAAATTGATTTAATTGAAGTTTAATTGAATTAAATTGATTTAATTGAAGTTTAATTGAATTAAATTGATTTAATTGAAGTTTAATTGAATTAAATTGATTTAATTGAAGTTTAATTGAATTAAATTGATTTAATTGAAATTTAATTGAATTAAATTGATTTAATTGAAATTTAATTGAATTAAGTTGATTTAATTGAAGTTTTAATTGAATTAAATTGATTTAATTGAAGTTTAATTGAATTAAATTGATTTAATTGAATTAAATTGATTTAATTGAAGTTTAATTGAATTAAATTGATTTAATTGAGGTTTAATTGAATTAAATTGATTAAATTGATTTAACTGAATTAATTAAGATTTAATTGATTTAATTAAGATTTAATTGATTTAATTAAGATTTAATTGAATTAATTTGATTAATTAAGATTTAATTGAATTAATTTGATTAATTAAGATTTAATTGAATTAATTTGATTAATTAAGATTTAATTGAATTAATTTGATTAATTAAGATTTAATTGGGTTTAATTAACAGTTGTGGGTTTAAATTCATCATTTTCATTATTTCGAAAATTTCTTCTTCGTTTTTATTTTTCTTTCTGAATTTTTCTATTAATTTTGATTTATTTGATCCTTTGTAATTTTTATTAATTATGGCCCTAATCTTAGAAAATTCCATTTCCTCCTCAAAATCAATATCCTCAAAGTGTGTGGAGTAAAATGGGCCACTAGTTAAGGTTTTATAGTAGTCTTCAGGATTATCTATAATTAAATTATTATCAAGAATAAAATCATTTTTATCCTTAGAATAATTTTCAATTAAATCATGTTTATCCTCAGAATAATTTTCAATAAAATCATGTTTATCCTCAGAATTATCCTTAAGGTTTTCAAATTCAAATTCGGAGTTATCCTTAGGATTAACTTTTTCTGAATTAAAATTGTCAGTAATATTATCAGAATTGATTTTATCAGAATTATTATCAGAATAATTATCAGAATTAATTTTATTAATTTCTGAATTTATATTTTGAATTAAACAATTAATTTCTGATATTTTAGTCATATCTTTATTTTCTAACTTATCATGCAAGAGGCTAATTTTATTATGCAGTAATTCTAATTTATCAGAAAAATTAACTAAATTATCACAAAATATTGCAGGAAAAATTTTCGGAACATAAATTTTCCGTACCTTCGCCGGACACTTGTTTTTGTAGTGTCCGTACTTCTCGCATTTGAAGCATTGTACACTTTCCTTGTTCTTCCGGACTCCTGGCGCTGGTACCTCCTTCGCCGCCGGTGGTGTAGACCGAGTCTTACGAGTAGGGCACTGATTTTTATAGTGCCCTCTCTCCCTGCACGTGAAACAAATAATATGCAATTTAAAATTAGACATTAAAAAAATTGTACCTGATTCACCCCTGGGCTCCCCCTCAACTCCTGGCGTCGTTGCTCCGTCGGCGGTTAGTCCGGTGAAGAGCGGCTCGGCTCTGATACCACTTGTAGGACCGGTGCCGTCGATAGAGGGGGGGGGTGAATATCGATCGTGAAAACTTTCGTGAGACTTTCATAAAACTGGACTCAGAATATTAGTAGCGCAGCGGAAAACATAAAAATAAAAATAAAAATAAAAAAGCAATACACAGTGGACACAGCAGGTTTATTTACTTGGTTCCCAACCCCCCAGGGTCAGTACGTCCAAGGCCTATGTACTCGGCGTTGAGTCCACTAATAGTCTCCTTTCCGGAATTTCCGGAGGCGGAGAAACCCGACTTACAGTGCAATATTACAAGCAATAATAAAGAAAAATAAATACTGTAATTAATTGCAAACCAAGCAAAAATGTGAAGCTCGGCCGATCTGGACCTCCGAAGTACCGCGCACTTCCTCCTGGAGCCTCCCGGTCGCAGAGCCTCGTCTTTAGCGCGTTGTCGTCGGTCAGAATGAATAGAATCGCAGTTAGGAAGTGTGTTTGAAGCAGAGGGGTCGAAGCCCCTTATATAGGCCTCCTGGGGGCGCCCCGGTCGCTGGGGGCGCCCCGGAAGACTCGGTCAACTCTTATCCTTGCGCCTACCTCGCCGCAGGTGATAAGAACTTTGACCAGGGAGCCCCGGATGACCCGGGCACCCCCTTGAGGGCTTATCCTGTGTTCTGGCTCCGAAACAGCAAAACAGCTACTAATTAGGGCGCCCCGGACGCTCCGGGCGCCCCCGTTGACACCTGTTCTGCAAACACACGTTTGCTGCATGTATTAGTACTGCCTGGGGGCGCCCCGGATGCTCCGGGCGCCCTCATGGACACCTGTTCTGCACACACACACAAGTGCACATCTTCTGCACTGGCTGGGGGCGCCCCCCATGCTGGGGGAGCCCTGGCTGCTGGTTTTCAGCCTTCTTTATTTGCTTGCTTTGTCTTCTTCTCTTGGTACCTGCAAGATATATATATGCAAAGCAAGTATACATGAAATATTAATCTTACGAACTTGGTTCGGACTTCGGATTGGCACGCAATCCTAGGTCGAACCGACGCAAACTCTTACCCCCGAGAAAGCGCCTTTCACCTACTCCTTTCAGGAGACGGTTGCCGCCCGGTCCTTCGGGTGGACTTTTGCCTAGCCGCCCTTCGTTAGGTCTTGGATATCAAGCATCCCTTCGCTTGGTGCCTAGCAGCCCTTCGCTAGGTCTTGTTTCCTTGACAGCCCTTCGTCAGGTGCCCAGCAGCCCTTCGCTAGGACTTGTTCCCCTGACCGCCCTTCGTCTGGTGCCTAGCAGCCCTTCGCTAGGTCTTTTCTTTCTGGCAACCCTTCGCCAGAGCCTAGCAGCCCTTCGCTAGGACTTGTTTTCCTGACAGCCCTTCGTCAGGTGCCGAGCAGCCCTTCGCTAGGTCTTATCTTTCTGGCAACCCTTCGCCAGAGCCTAGCAGCCCTTCGCTAGGTCTTAGGGTTTCCATGCCTAGCTTAACTAGGACTTTTCTCAGGCTTAGGTTACTTCTCCTTCGCTCCCCTTTGTCTGTTCAACATATTACTGACTTAAGTACATTGTCAAACATTAAAACACATAAAGGAGAACATCATTGATGCAACTTGCACCAACATGATGCACCATTCTATTAGGGCATATCGGGTGCAGATAATTGGGCATGACTCCCAACCTCAGATAAGTAAGTCCTAAAACTCTCCCAAGAGGTACTTGCCACCACGATCTGATCGTAGTGTTGTGATACTTTTACCTTGATGTTGTTGGGGCAATCTATGGTCCGGAGTGACCATGTGTTTTGATGTTTGGCAAAGGGTTTAAGTTAGGTTCACCCTTGTATTTGAGTGTGCAGGTTTGTGTTAGTAATATAAGAGAAGTGTCCTAAGGCAATCGCCTTATGATTGTAATCATTTACATTAATAAATGAATATTCACTATTTGAGTATACATGTTCATGTATTTGATTGAGATCTTGAACTCATTTACTGAATGTCCGCAATACAATTCACAGCATGAGAGAATTTGTGATGAATTCACAACTAGTGATTATCTCTACATGTGCAATTGTGAAGTATTGAAATTGTCCCTAGTCGATGAATTGATAAATACGGACACTATCAATTCTGTTGAGACTAGCATGGGTTATTCTCTAATCAGCTGATTTTCACTGGCTGGTGACATTGGGATGTCCGGAGATAAACATGGATGCTAGTTAAGGGAACTAGTTCATTGGAGTGACTAGCTGTAAGACTTCATATGGTAATCTACATATAGATATGTCAATGAAAGTTCTTACTGCAGCTTAAGTGCGATGTTCCTTTGACTTGCGGTGTTCAAGTCATCTTGGTCACGGAGACTTATACTTTGACATCTTAAGCAAGCATCTCTAAGGAGGTGTGGACCCAGATGGTTGGGTATAAGCCGAAGTGCCCGAAGATGTTTAAACAGCCTACAAAGGATTCACCACTCCTTGCGAGGAGATGTATACCCAAGGCCTATCGTCGGATTGTTACTCGAAGCCTCTGGCCAGAGCACAACATGTTCCGAGTATGAATCTCTAGGAAACATGAGAGTAATTAGAATCCGTTGGACGAGAAAGACATTACTTGGGCTAGGTGTGACGTAGTCAGCCTAGTGGGGACTGACACACATAGACCGTTTCCTGAACCAAGTGGGTATAAGATGGTGAAGGGAATGAGACATGACTCATTATAGCTGCTGAAGGGTTTCAGAATTCTTTCTGAGATTAACCGTTGATCTTTCGATTAATTGGGGGTCATGATGTACTACTAGGTGCCACTCATGATCGTTCTATAATTGGTTAGTTATAGATGACCAACATAAATCGAAAGCCTATTTAGTCACACGCACAACGAGTGATCCGAGGGATTTAAAACGAGTTGAAAATTGGATTTTCCAATCAAGAGAAATAAGTCGAATCTGAATTTATCAGAGGCGCATCGGAAGCTTAAAATGGCTAAGTCTTTTGAAGTCTTATTGGACGAATTAAATGAGTTTAATTCGCGAGGAGGCGACTTGATTTGGCCGGCCAAAGAGGGTCCCAACCCTCTTTGGTTTGGCCGGCCACAACAAAGGAGAGAAACCAATTTATTTGGTTTAAATTATAAAATAAATCAAGCGCGATTTGTTTTATAAAATTATGGATAAATAAATTTATATAAAGAAATTTATATAACAACAAATTTATTTTCATGGAGATTAAAATAAACTTTAAATGGTTTATTTTATTTTATAAAATCAATTGTGAATTGATTTTTCCATGATAAGAAAAATTTATATAGTAAATTTCTTGTAAAATTTATTCCATAATAAATTGGGAGATGTGTTTGTTTTATTATAAATTTAGTTATAATAAAACTTGCCATAACGGAATAATTCATAAGAAAATTTATAAGATAAATTTCTTATATAAATTTATTCCGTTAAAAGGGAGACTTGGCAATGGAGAGGGTACTATATAAAGGAACCAAGGCAAGCCTTGAATTCCAATTAATAAAGAGATTAAGAAGTTCTCTCTCTCTCTCATTCTCTCCCTCTCTCTCTCTAGGGCCGGCGCCCTCTCTCTCTCTCTAGGGCGGCGCCCTCTCTCCTCCCCTAGGGCCGGCACGCCACCTAGGGTTGCCGTGAGCCTCCTCCACCAAGAAGGTGCCAAAGAAGAAGAAGAAGCGAGTCGCAACTCCTTCCTTCCGCCGGAATCTCGATTCCGTGCTTGGTGGTTAGTCTTCCATCTTTCTCTCTTGATATTTTAGTCGTGCCTTTGGAGAATCTAGTAGTTCTTGTCGGCACGAAACTCGTGGCTTTGCGAAGTCATCCCGAAGAGATCTCGGCGTGGACGCGAATAGAGGCGGAGCTTCCAAGGGATGCTACGGTTGGATCTCGTCCCTTACTTCGAGTTACGCGAGGTATTGAGTAAATTAGTTTACTTTTTATAAAATTTTAATTTATGATCATGTCCACACATCATAAGGTTTCATGCTAGATACGTGGTTAAAATAATTTGAGAAATTATTTATGCTAAACCTTCCGCTGCACATAATTAAAGATTTAAATTACGAACCCGTATCCATGTCAACATGCACCCGGTCCCAACAGTGGTATTAGAGCCGGTTAGTGTTTGACATAATCATATAATTGTTTTGCGGAAAACTTTGTCATGATCTCAATTTTGGAAAATTTTCCAATTATGGAAACTTTCCAATTATGATAAATTTTAGATTTAGGAATTTCAAAGTTTGGAAATCCTCATGAAATTTTGCAAACTTTTGAAATATCCTAGTTTCTGAAATTTTATGATAACTGTGAAAACTTCCCATTTTTGGAAACTTTCCAATTTTGGAAATATGTAAGTTTTCTTTGTACCAGAAACTTACAATTATTCTGAAAACCTATTATGAAATCTCGCAATTTTGGGCACTTTCTTTCAAGAAAGTCTAGACAAATTTATGGATTATTAATTAACAATTAAATTCGAATTGGTTTTAAATTATTAACAAAATTATTTATTTTGGATTGAGCCTCGGGGAGCCGCCCAATTTAAAGTTAGTTGTTGTAATTTAATTTCCTATTTTGAATAAAATTGTCATGTTTAATTTGGTTATGCCTCGGGGAGCGGACCAAATTAGATTTACAACAAATTCTTTTTTTGGGAATCTGAGCCTCGGGGAGCCACCCAAAGAAAATAATTTTTTGAAATTAATAAATCCATAAATAAAATAGGTAATCAAATCTTGGAAATTTTGAGGTGATTCTCAAACGATAATTTCCTTATTTGATTTAAGAGGTGATGCTCTTACATATTGTTGTCTCCAAAATTAATTAGGAAAATGGTTTCCTATAGAGTTTTCTTAAATAAGATTTTCATGAAAATAATATGTGGTTGAATTAAGGGAATCTGTCTCTTAATTTAATAAGATTTGATTTAGAGAAATCAAAGTCTTAAACATATTATTTCCGAAATTGATTATGACAATTTAGGAAATTGTTTCCCAAAACAATTCCTTGAATAAAGTATGAAATTAGAATTAGGAAATTCGGTTCCTAATTCAATTAATGAGAGTTGATAAATTAAGTCACATACATACTTTATTAAGGAAATCGTTAGTACATGACATAATTATATGTCATGAATGTGCTTAGAAAAGAAAGGATGAGACCCAAAACCCCTTACAAAATATTAATGCCAACACCTTCCATTAATATGGTTAGAACCGGAGTTTTGTTTCTCGTTTGGGTTGATGGACACATCCATGCTCGGCTTGAACCTCAACATGTTCAAACCATGGAATTAGTTTATGATTAATATAGTTGGAGTCAGAGGTCAATCCTTAGTTTTGGTTGTTGGACACATCCAAGCCTGACTAAACGGTTGAATGAACTCCAACCATATTAAAACTATTTCTTGATTAATGGGTCAGCCTTAAGCTTGGAGCATCGATTTGTTATGCCACAGCCAAGGTCGATGTAAAGAGAGGTGCAGTTGGGTGCTATGTATATTGTTGCATACTTGTTAATGAGTTAACAACTCAATGATTTATGCAAACATTCAATTAGTTGATAGCATAAAGTGATAGTTACATATATGTGATATGTAATCGGTATAATTACCTACCTTCATAGCTAAGAATAACTTGATGGCCACAGCCATGGTTGTTCTGATCTATGGTTGGATATCAACCTATTTGGAGGTGTTCCTACGATCTCCCGAATTGATAAAAAGGGTTATTCAATTCAAAAAATAAATAGGATTTAATTAATGTATATTGATGCATTCTTTATCATTCTCATCACATAACTTCAATTTGTATTTCTAGGATAATCACTTGATCATGTCTTCTCTAAATTTGCATTCCATTTTGGACACCAATAAGTTAACTAAGGACAAAAGGATTGAAAAAGCATCAAAAGGCACTTGCCATCATTGTGGCAAGGAGGGCCACTGGCGAAGAAACTACAAGGTTTATCTTGAGTCCTTGAAGAAGAAGACATCTGATGCCCCATCCTCTTCAGGCATCTTCGTTATTGAATGTCACTCTATTTCCTCGTACACCTGGGTACTTGATACTAGGTGTAGCTCACATATATGTAATGACATACAGGGGCTAAGGAATAAAAGAAGATTCGTCAAGGGAGAAGCGAATTTGCAAGTTGGAAATGGAGCAAAGATTGCTGCTATTGCCATCGGAACATATTTGCTAAAGCTCCCTACTGGACTTGTCTTAGAATTGGATAATTGTTATCTTGTTCCTTCGTTAATAAAGAACATTGTATCTATTTCATGCTTGAATGAAAAGGGTTACCATTTAACTTTTAGTAACAATTGCTGTTACATAACTTTAAATGGTGTTCTTTATGGGACCGGAACTTTATGCAATGGTATCTACACGTTAGATTTATCCGGTGACATTTTCAATATCGAAGTTAGCAACAAACGTGCTCGAATAGATAATCAAATAGACTCCTATATGTAGCATTGTCGTCTTGTCCATATAAGCAAGAAACGCATGACCAAATTACACCGATGTGGAATTCTGGAATCATTTGAACCCGGTTCATTTGATACATGCGAATCATGCCTAAAAGGTAAGATGACCAAATTACCCTTTTCCGGAAAAGGTAAACCAGTGGGAGAATTGCTTGGTCTAATACATACTGACGTATGTGGACCAATGTCAACTCTTGCACAAGGAGGCTATAGCTACTTCATTACCTTTATCGATGATCACTCACGATTCGGGTATGTGTTCTTAATGAAACACAAATCTGAAGCTTTTGAAAAATTCAAAGAGTTTAGAAGTGAAGTAGAGAAACAGCTTGGCAAAAGTATTAAGATACTTCGATCCGATCGGGGTGGTGAATACTTAAGTCAAGAGTTTCAAGATTATCTTAGGGACAATGGGATATTGTCTCAATGGACTCCGCCATATACACCACAGCATAATGGTGTATCTAAGAGGCGTAACCGAACCTTGATGGACATGGTTAGATCTATGATGAATCATGCAACTCTTCCAAAATCCTTTTGGGGCTATGCGCTTAAGACAGCTGTTTACTTGCTAAACAGAGTCCCGACCAAGGTAGTCTCTACTACTCCATATGAGACGTGGAATAGTAAGAAACCTCATTTATCTCACCTAAAGATATGGGGTTGTCCTGCTTATGTAAAGTGGACTATATCAGACAAATTGGATGCTAAGTCTGATAAATGTCTATTTATTGGATACCCTAAGGAAACGAAGGGTTACCAATTCTATCATCCCTTGGAACAAAAGGTGTTTGTTTCAAGGCATGCTGTATTTCTAGAAAAAGAATTTCTTTTACAAGAAAACAGTGGGAGTAGCATTGAACTTGAAGAAGTTCAAGAAACTCCAATAGATATTACAGAGACACCTAGTCTAGACCCACAACTGATAACTCATAATGATGAGCTATCAGTTGAACCTAAAACAACACCACTTCTTCGTAGGTCTGATAGGACACGCAATATTCCAGAGAGATACGGATTTTTCATAAGTGAATCGAACGACGTGTTACTCATTAACAATGATCAACCTATCAGTTATGAAGATGTTCTGAAAAGTTCAGAAAGGGACAAATGGCTTGAAGCCATGAAGTCGGAAATGGATTCCATGTACGAAAATCAAGTATGGGACTTGGTTAACCCACCTGAAGGGATTAAGCCCATAGGGTGCAAGTGGGTTTTCAAGAAGAAAACCGACATGGAAGGTAATGTAGTTGCCTTTAAGGCTAGATTAGTGGCAAAAGGATATCGTCAGAAACAAGGAATTGATTATGACGAAACCTATTCGCTAGTAGCTATGCTTAAATCCATTCGGATGCTCCTGGCCATAGTAGCTCATCATGATTATGAGATATGACAAATGGATGTGAAAACAGCTTTCCATAATGGAAACCTGCTTGAGGATGTATATATGATACAATCTGAAGGTTTCACATCGGTTGATAAAACCAAAATATGCAAGCTTCGACGATCCATATATGGACTGAAGCAAGCATCCAGGAGCTGGAACATCCGTTTTGATGAGACAATCAAAGAGTTTAATTTCTCACAAAATCCTGACGAACCTTGTGTGTACAAGAAGGTTAGTGGGAGTGCAGTCGTATTCCTAGTGCTATATGTCGATGACATATTACTTATAGGAAACGATATATCAGTCTTACAGTCAGTTAAAATTTGGTTGTCCAAAACTTTCTCCATGAAAGACCTGGGAGAAGCAACCTATATCCTTGGGATTAGAATCTATAGAGATAGATCAAAACGTTTGCTTGGTCTTTCGCAGTCTACATATATAGACCGAGTGCTAAAAAGGTTTAGCATGTCGAAATCCAAGAAAGGTTACCTTCCCATCAGGCATGGGATCAACCATTCAAAGTCTATGTGTCCGCGCACAGAAGACGAGAGGATTTGCATGAATAAGATTCCTTATGCATCCGCGATAGGATCTATCATGTATGCCATGTTATGTACTAGGCCCGATGTATCGTATGCTCTGAGCGTCACGAGCAGATACCAGTCTAATCCAGGAATGAATCATTGGGCGGCTGTCAAAACAATCCTTAAGTACTTAAGAAGAACTAAGGATGTGTTCCTAATTTATGGAGAAGGAGATATGGTAATACGTGGGTATACAGATGCCAGTTTCCAGACAGATAAGGATGACACCAAATCTCAGTCTGGATACGTATTTACTTTGAATGGAGGTGTAATAAGTTGGAAAAGTTCCAAGCAAGACTATGTAGCGGATTCTACAATGGAAGCGGAATATATCGCGGCTTCGGAAGCAGCAAAAGAAGCAGTCTGGATCAAGAAGTTTGTCTCAGAACTTGGTGTGGTTCCAACCATTGATGAAACAATACCGGTTTACTGCGACAACAATAGCTCTACTGCGACAACAATGGAGCTATTGCACAAGCAAAGGAACCAAGATCTCATTAGCGATCCAAACACGTGCTTCGCCGCTATCATCTGATCAGAGAGATTATAAGTAGGAATGACATACAAATTGAGAAGATTCCCACTGAAAGGAATTTAGCGGATCGTTTAACTAAGGCCTTGCCTCAAAACAAGTTTGAGGGTCATGTTAGAGCCTGTGGTATTGGATACCGTAGCGATTGGCATTAGGCCAAGTGGGAGTTTGTTAGTAATATGAGAGAAGTGTCCTAAGACAATCGTCTTATGATTGTAATCATTTACATTAATAAATGAATATTCACTATTTGAGTATACATGTTCATGTATTTGATTGAGATCTTGAACTCATTTACTGAATGTCCGCAATACAATTCACAGCATGAGAGAATTTATGATGAATTCACAACTAGTGATTATCTCTACATGTGCAATTGTGAAGTATTGAAATTGTCCCTAGTCGATGAATTGATAAATACGGACACTATCAATTCTGTTGAGACTAGCATGAGTTATTCTCTAATCAGCTGATTCTCACTGGCTGGTGACATTGGGATGTTCGGAGATAAACATGGATGCTAGTTAAGGGAACTAGTTTATTGGAGTGACTAGCTGTAAGACTTTATATGATAATCTACATATAGATATGTCAATGAAAGTTCTTACTGCAGCTTAAGTGCGATGTTCCTTTGACTTGCGGTGTTCAAGTCATCTTGGTCACGGAGACTTATACTTTGACATCTTAAGCAAGCATCTCTAAGGAGGTGTGGACCCAGGATGGTTGGGTATAAGCCGAAGTGCCCGAAGATGTTTTAATAGCCTACAAATGATTCATCACTCCTTGCGAGGAGATGTATACCCAAGGCCTATCGTCGAATTGTTACTCGAAGCCTCTGGCCAGAGCACAACATGTTCCGAGTATGAATCTCTAGGAAACATGAGAGTAATTAGAATCCGTTGGACGAGAAAGACATTACTTGGGCTAGGTGTGACGTAGTCAGCCTAGTGGGGACTGACACACATAGACCGTGTCCTGAACCAAGTGGGTATAAGATGGTGAAGGGAATGAGGCATGACTCATTATAACTGCTGAAGGGTTTCAGAATTCTTTCTGAGGTCAACCGTTGATCTTTCGATTAATTGGGGGTCATGATGTACTACTAGGTGCCACTCATGATCGTTCTATAATTGGTTAGTTATAGACGGCCAACATAAATCGAAATCCTATTTAGTCACACGCACAACGAGTGATCCGAGGGATTTAAAACGAGTTGAAAATTGGATTTTCCAATCAAGAGAAATAAGTCGAATCTGAATTTATCAGAGGCGCATCGGAAGCTTAAAATGGCTAAGTCTTTTGAAGTCTTATTGGACGAATTAAATGAGTTTAATTCGCGAGGAGGCGACTTGATTTGGCCGGCCAAAGAGGGTCCCCACCCTCTTTGGTTTGGCCGGCCACAACAAAGGAGAGAAACCAATTTATTTGGTTTAAATTATAAAATAAATCAAGCGCGATTTGTTTTATAAAATTATGGATAAATAAATTTATATAAATAAATTTATTTTCATGGAGATTAAAATAAACTTTAAATGATTTATTTTATTTTATAAAATCAATTGTGAATTGATTTTTCCATGATAAGAAAAATTTATATAGTAAATTTCTTGTAAAAATTTATTCCATAATAAATTGGGAGATGTGTTTGTTTTATTATAAATTTAGTTATAATAAAACTTGGCATAACGGAATAATTCATAAGAAAATTTATAAGATAAATTTCTTGTGTAAATTTATTCCGTTAAAAGGGAGACTTGGCAATGGAGAGACTACTATATAAAGGATCCAAGGCAAGCCTTGAATTCCAATTAATAAAGAGATTAAGAAGTTCTCTCTCTCTCTCAATCTCTCCCTCTCTCTCTCTAGGGCCGGCGCCCTCTCTCTCTCTAGGGCCGGCGCCCTCTCTCCTCCCCTAGGGCCGGCACCCTCTCTCCTCCCCTAGGGCCGGCACGCCACCTAGGGTTGCCGTGAGCCTCCTCCACCAAGAAGGTGCTAAAGAAGAAGAAGAAGCGGGTCGCAACTCCTTCCTTCCGCCGGAATCTCGATTCCGTAGCTTGGTGGTTAGTCTTCCATCTTTCTCTCTTGATATTTTAGTCGTGCCTTTGGAGAATCTAGTAGTTCTTGTCGGCACGAAACTCGTGGCTTTGCGAAGTCATCCCGAAGAGATCTCGGCGTGGACGCGAATAGAGGCGGAGCTTCCAAGGGACGCTACGGTTGGATCTCGTCCCCTTACTTTGAGTTACGCGAGGTATTGAGTAAATTAGTTTACTTTCTGCAAAATTTTAATTTATGATAATGTCCACACATCATAAGGTTGCATGCTAGATACGTGGTTAAAATAATTTGAGAAATTATTTATGCTAATTCTTCCGCTGCACGTAATTATTTTTTTTAAATTACGAACCCATATCCATGTCAACATGCACCCGGTCTCAACAGTTTGCAGGATACACATGTACTTAGCTGGATGGCTCTAGGTCCGGTGAAGGATGGTGTGAGGAGACAAGCCGTGGCCTTGTGTGCATCCGAGGGACCGTGGACAAAGCAGGGACGATGAGCCGAGGGAAGCGGACTTTGAGGCATAAGCGAAGGATGGCATGGGAGACAAGCCGTGGGCTTGCATGCATCCGAGGGACGAGAGCTAAAGTCGAAGAGGGCTTGAAGGCAACAGGTCGAGGCTGCTGAATGGAGAGTCAACTGAGTCGTGAGGGGTCGAGTGCTGAGGGAATTGTCCTCGAGAAGGAAATCCTAGGGTTCGAGTGCGGAGAGAAATGTACTCGGGAAAGGGAAACCTTAGGTATAGGGGTGGACCAGTTGACTGATGTAGGATCAGTCGACTGATAAAGTCCACAGAAGGATCAGTCGACTGATGGCAACTTAAAATTTCAATGTTAAGCTGTAACGGTCGAATTTAAGTGGGACCAGCCGACTGGCCTTGGACCAGTTGACTGGTAACAGTCTTTTCAGCCTTGAACACTATTTAAAGGGGCTCGGTTTTGGCTGAATGGTCTTGATAAAATTGGCTTTGGTTAAGGGACAATTACTAGTCTAAGAGCTCAGAAAGGTGTTGCGGGTTGTGGCGAGGTTTCTCCACCCACAAGGAGTTACACGAGCTAGCCGGAGGTCTTCCGGGGAATCATCCACTGACGGATCGGGATCGTCCACCTTACGGACAACCGTGGAGTAGGAGCTTCATCTCCGAACCACGTAAATTGGTTTGTCTTTTTAGTTGTTAGTTTTAGTTTAATTGTATTTCCGCTTGCGCACTAACAACGTGTAGGAAGTAAATCGAGAAGTAGCTATTCACCCCCCTCTAGCTAAACGACAAGGTCCCAACAGATGTTTCTCCGCATCAACTTTGAACTCTTTGACCTCATCAAAGTATTCAGACTTGCAGTGCATCAAGTAAATGTATCTATACCTTGAATAATTTGACCATAAAATAGACGAAGTATTCAAGACTACCTCTATCCTGGATAGACTTAGGACCTACACAAATCAGAATGAACCAACTCTAACACATCTTTGGCTCTATACCCCACGGCCTTGAAGAGCCTCTTGGTCATCTTACCTTCCATGTAAGATTCAAAGGTTAGGAAGTTTTCCACCACTAATGAACCCAAAGGCCCATCGGCTATCAACCTTCGAATCCTACTAAGGATAATAAGACCAAGCCTTAGATGCCAAAGATATGTTTGGTTCATCTCCGAAGGAACCTTTTCTCTAATTTTGGTTAGATGATGGGCTATTTATTAACTTCTAATTGTATCATTGGAGATTTTGGTTCTAAAATGCATAAATTGCTTATCCATGTTCCTAAATAGATAATCTTTTTATTCCACATTTCATAATAAAAAGCAATAGAATATCTATTATTTCAAAAACTGAACAAAAGTTCTTTCCAAAAATTAGGTACATAAAAGCAATTTCTTTAAAATCAAAACTTTATTATCCTATCTAATAGACAAATAAATAACTCCTACTGCAATAGTCATCTCTGTAGCCTATCCCATGTAGATGGTAATCTCCTCCTCAGTTAGTCATCGGGTTTCCTGGAACGCCTGTAAAGAAATGCAGACATGATTAGTGGCATCCGTATCTACTCACTAGGTACCGGTAGATAACACCGCTAAACATGTTACAACGATAAAAAGAAAAAGATATACCTTAATTATTACTCTGACGGCGGGGACAGTCCGCCTTCCAATGTCTAGTTTGCTTGCACGTGAAGCACTTGCCTCTCGGCTTCTTCACGCCAGTCTGAGGTCCCTGCGATCCAGCTGCCTTCTTGGACTCACCTTATTTCTTCTTCTTCCTGCTTTTCGGCACAGAAGTAGAAACCCTTTGAGTAACCAAGGTCTGAGAACTCTGACGACAAAGCCCCTCTTCCGCTTGGAGTTCTGCCAGCAGTTCCCCCAATGTATATTCATGCTTGCTCATGTTGTAGTTGAGCCGAAACTGCTCAAAACTCCTAGGCAAAGATTGGAGTATGATATCGACCTGGGTTTCTCCGTCGATCTGTGCTCCAAGGACCTCAATCTCATTGAGGTGGACCATCATCATAAGGACATGATCCCTTACGGGTGTCCCTTCGACCATGGTAGTCGTCATCAAGTTCTTCATCGCAACCTGCCTAGCGGCCCGACCCTGGTGCCCGAAGAGCTCCTTGATGTTTAGCATCATATTGAAAGCAGTGGGCATGGCCTGATGCTAATGTTGCAACACATTTGACATAGATACTAGAATGTAGCACCGCGCCATCTCATCTGCCTTGACCTACTTCTTGTAACGCTCCTTCTGCTCTTCACCAGAATTCTCGCTAGGCTTTTTAGGACATTTCTCAAAGAGTACATATTTATACTCTTCAGCAGTAAGGATAATATCCAGGTTTCTTTTCCAGTCTATGTAATTGGGGCCAGTAAGTTTATTCTCCTTAAGTATGGTTGCTAGTGGGTTAAAGGCCATTTTGAAACTACTTGAGAATCACAACAATTACAACTTTAGATTTCGAAAATAAATTGATTCCTCAAACAATAAATTTCAAAATCAACCAACACCTCAAAACACCGAGAAATTAGCATGCCACGTTAGTGTGGGCGTATACGAATTTTACATTCGTTAGAGGAGGTTTTACTCATTAATTTTATTATCTTGTCAACCTAACTTTTTGATAAATAAAATTAATAGTTGATTCACTTCGGCCCTACAAATAATAGCAGTGACTCCGTTGGGGAGGATACTATTATTCGCATCTAAGTGTTTACCATTACACGACAGTAAGGAAATTACCTCGTTTCGTTGGGAAAAATCACACACTCCTAAATAATTTCCTATAGCCATTTCTGACCTAGTGATCCGCAGAACAAGTCCGTTGTGGAGGAAGACATTTAGAGCTGACGCGCAGACTTGTTCACATCACTTGTCAGATTGTAATGGAGGCCACGGGACCCTTAGGGTCCCTCTCCCACTTAGTTATTTAATTTGCGAAATTTTCATGCACACACACAACAAGCACATAACCAAAGCAACAAATAAGAAAAATCCTAGATTTTCCAACTTTCATGGACTTGGTCTCCAATGCGCCTCTAGTCGTGTCGTCACCTCGTCTGCTCCTCCCTACACCATGCGCAAGCCACCATTGAAGGGATCTCCGAGCCGAGATGACTAGCTAATTATTTACATCCATCGATCCTATACTCCACGAAAGAGTGTACAAATAATCTAGATCGAAAGTAAATAAAAGCTCGGCTAAACATGTGCCGTATGTAATTACAAAAATTAAATACCTATCTAGCCTCGCCAACCCTGAGGATTCAATTAATTACAATAATACACAATCAATCACATACAATAATTATTTAAGTCATGATAAGTTAGAATCTAGTACCTGCAACAAAGAGTTAGCCTACGCACATCCACATATCATCCAGCAAAAATAACATAGATGATAATGTGTAAAAAATTAACCGAATCCTAAACACACAAAACCAGAAACCTCAGCTCTGATACTAATTGATGGGTATGACTTAGCGGGTTTCCTAAGCGAATACTTGGTCGTCCTTGAGAGACCTCTCCATGTCTATGGATTAAAAATTAATCCGAATGGAGACCCGTCTCCCAAACGACCGTCTCGTCATCGTATCAATCGATTTGAATTACAACCTTGCCAATCTCAAAGATTGAGCCTAGAAATTCGCCTAACCGATTGACCGCGGAAAAGATGACGAGCGGATCGTCAGTTTTTGTGTTTATTATCGGGGTCCAATATTTAATTATCAAACATTAATTAAACATGATAATTAATTAAAGCATCACATAAAATGACAAGAAAATCAAGAAGGAGCCAAGAGAGAAATATACCTCTCTTTACCTTACGATCTTCTACCGTATGACCCTCCCCTCTTGGACATCGTGTGGGCGACGAACTACCAAGAACCGTGGTCACCAAGTCAATCCCTTCTCCTTGCGCCAACCATGCCCTAACCAAAGGGATGCCGCCGGCCACTCCAAGAAGAAGATAATCCAAACACAAACCCTACTATTCCTTTCCTCCACCGTCGGCGCCCGAGTAGCAAGTAGCTTGGAGCTCCCTTGGAGAAGAGTAACTCCTGTTGGTGCAGAAAGCACCCAAGTCAAACCTATGTTTTGATAATGGCAACAGAGTTCAAAAGTTAAGTCTTATTTTCTAACAAGTTACTCTAGTGTACAGGAAAAACCCTAGCGAAGGACTGCTAGGCACTGGCGAGGGAATGCCAGAGTCAAAAGCCCTAGCGAAGGATTGCTAGGCACCTGGCGAAGGAATGCAAGGGTAAAAAGCCCTAGCGAAGGACTGCTAGGCGCCAGGCGAAGGACAGCTTGGACTAAAGCCCTAGCGAAGGACTGCTAGGCGCCAGGTGAAGGACAGCTTGGGACTAAAGCCCTAGCAAAGGAATGTTAGGCACCGGGCAAAGGATAGCTCGGCATCCAAGCCCTGACAAAGGACCGCCAGGCAAAAGTCCAACCAAAGGAGCGGTTGGCATCAGGTACATTCTCCCGAGAGGAGTAGGTGAGGACGCGTTCCCCGTCGAGGGAACAGTAGGCGTCGGTTCGACCTAGGGCTCCATTTTGGAGACCAAAGTCAGAACCAAGACAGCTAAGGCTGTATAAACTAATAATTAATTGTTTTATTGTGTTTTGGACTAACCCTGGATGTAGGACCGAAGGAACGTGTCTGCAACTCAGAGAGCCTCAAAGGAGTGAGGCAGCAGCTGAGCAGGGCGCCCTGAGTGTTCAGGGCGCCCCCCATGGTGAACCAGAACCAAGTGAAGCAAAAAGGGCTTCGGCTGCTTACTGGGCAGGGCACCCTCAGCAGCCAGGGCGCCCTCAGCAGCCAGGGCGCCCTCAGCAGCCAGGGCGCCCCGCGCCCAAGTCTGCGAAGCTTCATCTTTATCCACAGCCGAGATTTCTGCGCGGAAGAAGTTAGCCAAGGCGCCCTCTGCGACCAGGGCGCCCCCAGAGTCAAAGTTATCCCTATTCGGATGGGATAACGTTTGACCGAGCTAAATCCGGATCGGCTGACACGTGGCAGGGCGCCCCCGACGTCCAGGGCGCCCCGAGGTGCTATAAATAGCACCCAACGCCCAAGCCTTCAACAATAACTTCAAAACTACGCTTCTACGCTCTTCTGCTCTCGCGCTTCGCCCCGGAATTCTTCCAACTCGAGCCGACGACGTCCTGCTGCTCCGAAAAAGTCGATCTTCCTCGGACGTCGGTAAAAAGAGCTATTTAAGTTTACTGCACTTACTTTTGTAATCAATTTTGTAAACTTGTTTGCGCCGTATATAGAATTGCCCAAAGTAAACGGTCAACGACCGTGGGCCTTGGAGTAGGAGTCGACACAGGCTCCGAACCAAGTAAAATCGACTGTGTCTCTGTGTTTCTAATTTCCGCTGCGTACTTGCTCTAAGCTTTTCGAAAGAAAAACGATTTCCGATATTCACCCCCCTCTATCGGTTCTCTCGATCCAACAAGTGGTATCAGAGCGGGGAAGTTCAAACATGGTGCAACCACCAGTTTGAAAATTTATTTTCGAATTTTCTTTATTATTTTTTTATTCGAATTTTTAAATATTTTTTCGTTCGAATTTTTTTCGTTAATCGAGGTTGGTGCAACACCCCTCGATATTTTATTTCCCTTATCCCGCACTACTAATCCAAGACCAAGTCTTGGGATATTTTTCTAGTAGTTTTCTTTTTCAGCTTAAATGGCTATGCAAGAGGGATTCAGCACCGCCAGACCTCCACTTTTCAGTGGAGAAGACTTTTCTTACTGGAAAAGTCGAATGGAGGTCCACCTGAAAACTCAGGTGGATATGTGGATCATCATCCAGTCCGTTCTGGAGATCCCCAAAAACGCCGAAGGACTACCTCAAAGCTACTCGGAGTGGGACAACACCCTAAAGCGCAAAATAGAAGCCGATGCAAAAGCAACACAAACCCTACAATGCGGGCTAACAAAGGAAGAGCTCAACCGAGTAAGCCCCTTCAACAGTGCCAAGGAGTTGTGGGCAAAATTGATTGAGCTACACGAAGGAACGTCAGACACCAGGATCAGCAAGAGGGATCTGCTCCTGAACAAATTGTACACTATCAAGATAGTCGACAACGAAACAGCAGCCCAACTCCACGCACGCATCCAAGAATTGATGAACGGTCTTCACACGATAGGTCACAAGGTCGAAAACCGTGACCTAATAAGGTATGCCCTAAACGCTTTCCCTAGAAATACCTTGTGGGCATCTATGGTAGATGCATACAAGGTTTCAAGGGATCTCTCCAAAATTAAATTAGATGAATTATTTTCTGAGTTAGAACTTCATGAGCAGACTAACTGCAATATGGCCGAGAAGAGTATTGCCTTTTTTGCAGGAAAAACTAGAAAAGCGACAAAAAAGAAACCTCAACCTGAACCCGAGCTCAACTCTGATTCAGACGTAGAAGATGAAGAAGTAGATCAATCTGAGCTGGTCCGATTGGCCCGAAGCTACTACAAAAAATTGAAAAATCAAGCCAACACACGGAGGACAAGCCAAAGAAAGGACGAACCAGCTGAACCAGCAAATGACAAACACAAGCCCAACGTAACCTGCTACGAGTGCAAGAAGAAGGGCCACTACAAGACAGAATGTCCAAATCTGAAGGAGTCCAAGAAGACAAGAAGGAAAAAGACACTCCAAGCAACCTGGGACGAATCTTCCTCAGAAGAAGAAGAGGAAGCACCCCAATCAAACCTACTAGCCCTGACCGCCTCAGAAAAAGTCGAGACTGAGTCAGAATCAGAACAGGACGACGGCGAGCTAACTTTTACAGAAGACGGCGAAATTAAGGTAACTGGTTTTAATAGATGTCAATTAAGTGAATTAATTTCATTTCTTTCTCGAGATTTGGCAAAAGCCAAACTCCGAGTCGAATCCCTCCGACAGGAAGTAAAACTCCTGAAAGAGGGAGCTGACTCTAAACCCTTAACCGAGAAGGTTCAGGAAGGAACTCCTACTCAAGTTGAAAAACTTGAAAAGGAAAAATCCTCCATAAAAACTCAGGTTAAGGATCTTAGATCAGCCTTAGAACGATTTACTTCTGGTTCCAAAAATCTTGACATGATTCTTGGGAAACAGAAGTCCGTTCTAAATCGATTCGGACTTGGCTACCGAACCAAATCCCGACAAAGATCGTATTTGGCTGTACTGAATCAGTCCAGAGAAAAAATTCAGGCATGGGTACCTAGACTGTGCCTGAACCAACCAACTGGATCAAATCAGTATTGGATCCCCAAGGACAAGATTCACATCTTGCCTAACCATCACCGTGGCTTTAGTCCAGGGGGAGCCAAACTGAAAACAATATTTATTGTTCATTAAAATTTAATTTTTGATTGCAAATTGTTTGATTGATTGTTTATTTAAAATTCTGCAATTTATCATGCTTAAAATTAGAAATGGTTAGTATAAGGACTGAACACACTTAACTGAAACTTGACAATATAGTATTGGGTGGAGGTGAGATGATAGTACGTTAGGGAAGCCAATTTGGCGGAACTAGCCGAAGCTACCGATCCAAGACCCAAACTAGTTAGACCAGAAATTTTTCAAAAAATAATTTTGAAAATGAAATTTCATTAAAAGGCTTTGTCAAGGAAAGGGTGGATGATCCCATAAGGCTACGACCAAAGAAGGCCTAGTGCCTCGCCAAGACCTGGAAGCCAATTTTTGAAATTCAAATTCAAATTAATTTTTGTCAAATTCGAATCTAACACAAAATTTCAGTTAATTGTAGATTTAAATATCTTTTCAAAAATTTAATTGTTTTCAAAATTAAGTTTTTCAAAAATTTAATCATTTTTCAAAATTAATTAAGTTTTCAAAATTTAATTATTTTCAAAATAAACTGTCAAAATTATCAAACCTGTCTCACAAAACCTATAAGGTTAACGTGATTGAAAACCCTAGATTTGGGTGAGACAGACTAGGCAGTGAAACTCAATTTAAGCTATTCCTGATTCTAATTGGATCCAAATCAAGAAAATTCTTTATGCGTAGGAACATAAAGATTTGGACCAATGGATGTTGGATAGCGGTTGCTCCAGACACATGACTGGAGATAAATTGAAGTTCACCAAGCTCAAACTTAAAAACCTAGGCTCAGTGGCATTTGGCAATAATGCTACACTCAAGGTAATTGGGTCAGGTAATATTGAGCTCAAATATGATTTCATTATTAAGAAAGTTCTATTGGTTGAAAACTTTAATTTTAACTTGCTTAGCATAAGTCAGTTATGTGATTCTGATTATATAGTTACTTTCAACAATTCCAACTGCCTGATTAGAAATGAACAAGACTCAGAAATCATACTTAAGGGCACTAGGAAAAACAATGTATACACTATAAATCTTCCCCTTATACTCAAATGTATGTTAACACAATTAGAACAATCAAACCTCTGGCATAGGAGATTAGGTCATACCAATTTGAGAACTATCTCAAAAATTACCCAACTTGGGCTTAATCAAAGGCATCCCCAAAATCAAAAATAATGAAAACCTAATATGTGAATCATGTAATCAAGGTAAACAAACCAAATCCAATCACAAACTAATCCAGTCTGATTTAACTCAAACCACACTTGAGCTCCTACACCTTGACCTATTTGATTCACATGGAGCTAAGTCACTAAGCGGGAACCGATACTGCTTAGTAATAGTTGATGATTACTCTAGGTTTACCTGGGTTAGGTTCCTAAAAACCAAAGATGAAACCCTAAACCTATTTATTGAATTCTGTAAACTAATTGAAAATCAAAATGACACTAAAATTAAAAGACTTAGGAGTGATCACGGGGGAGAGTTTGAAAATCAAAAATTTGAGGATTTCTGTAAAGTAAATGGGTATTTACATGAATTTTCATGTCCTAGAACCCCCAACAAAATGGGATAGTTGAGCGAAGGAATAGAACATTACAAGAAGCCGCTAGGGCTATGCTCAACGAATACAACTTAGCAAACCAATTTTGGGCAGAAGCAACTAGTACGACTTGTTATATCCAAAATAGGGCTTTGATTAACAAGCGACACAACAAAACCCCTATGAATTGTACTACCATAGACTACCAAATCTATATTACCTAAGGGTCTTTGGGTGCAAAGTCCATATCCTAAACACCAAAGACTATTTAGGAAAATTTCAATCCAAGTCAAACCCAGGTATTTTCCTAGGGTATTCAAACACAAGTAGAGCCTATAGAGTTTACAACAAACAAACTAAGAAAATTGAAGAAACAACAAACTTAATTTTTGATGAAGAAATCAATTCAACATCTAATAATCCAGACCCAATTTCATCAAACTCCTGACCAAGAAAATAATGAACAAATTATTGAACCATTAATTGAACCCTTAAATGAACTAACTATTGAACCAATTAATGAATTAACTGAACCAAGATCGAACCAACAAATGAGCCAGCCCAAAGAGTCGAACTAAATAGTGAACCGAACCAAACCAACCAGCCGGACCTGAGGCTGAACCAAGCTCTAGAAGAACAAAGAAACCCAGACTTAGTCACCCAACCGATAAAATTGTGGGTGATCCAACTCTAGGAGTCAGGACTAGGTCCTCCTATAGGAACCTTAGTCAAATAGCTATGATATCAAAAATTGAACCCAAAACTATAGAGGAAGCCCTACCTGATCCTGATTGGATCATAGC
>JAGFNQ010005299.1:0-13815 GCA_024364735.1 Boesenbergia rotunda
TATTTGTATGCATGTTTGTACTTCTTTGAAACTTCAGTAATGAAAGAAACAAACAAAATGTCTCATCAAGGCCCCGATGCAAAATCTCGAAGACTCTACCATCCCGTAGTGTCGAGGATGCCCGAGATGAGTAGACCTGATCATTGGTGCCGAGGATGCCTGAGACGAGTAGGCCTGGCCGAGGTGCCGAGGATGCCCGGCCAGGAGCAAACAAAGATCTTACCATCTCGTGGTGCCAAGGATGCCGGGAGATGCGTAGACATGGTCGTGGTGCCGAGGATGGCTAACCAGGAGTAGCCTAAATCTCTACCGTCTCGTGGTGCCGAGGATTCCCGAGACGAGTAGGCCTGATCGAGGTGCCGAGGATGTCTGGCCAGGAGCAGACAAGATCTTACCATCTCATGGTGCCCAGGATGCCTGAGACAAGTAGACTTGATTGAGGTACCGAGGATGCCCAGCCAGGAGCAGGTGAAGATCATACCATCTCATGGTGCCGAGGATGCCCGAGATGTGTAGACCTGGTCATGGTACCGAGGATGCCTGACCAGGAGTAGCCTAAATCTCTACCGTCTCATGGTGCTGAGGATGCCCGAGACGAGTAGGCCTGGCCGAGGTGCCAAGGATGCCTGACCAGGAGCAGGCTTAGATCTTATCATCTCGTGGTGCCGAGGATGCCCGAGATGTGTAGATCTGGTCATGGGTGGTGGAGGTGATGCTTGAGGATGCCGACCAGGAGTAGCCAAAATCTCTACCGTCTCGTGGTGTCGAGGATGCCCGAGCCGAGTAGACCTGGCTGTGGTGCCAAGGATACCCGGCCAAGAGCAGGCGAAGACCTTACCATCTCGTCGTGCCGAGGATGCACGAGATGTTTAGACCTAGTCGTGGTGCCAAAGATGCTCATCCAGGAGGAGCCTAAATCTCTACCGTCTCATGGTGCCAAGGATGCCCGAGACGAGTAGACCTAGCCGTGGTGTCGAGAATGCCAGGCCAAGGGCAGGCGAGGACCTTACCATCTCGTGGTGCTGAGGATGCCCAACTGGGAGTAGCCTATGCCCCTACCATCTTATGGTGCTGAGAATGTCCGAGATGTGTAGACCTGTCCATGGTGTTGAGGATGCTCTGTTGGGAGCAGTCCAAGTCCCTACCATCGCGGGACGCCGAGGATGTCCGAGATAGGGAAGACCTGGGAATGGTACTGAGAAGGCACGACCGAGAGCAACCCGGACCTAGACCATCTTGAGGTGCTGAAGACGCCCAAGATATAATGGCCTGGCTGAGGCGTTGAAGAGGCTGAGTCCTGTCCTTGCTAGCACAACAACCCACCAAGTTCTTGTCTCCTCCTTAAAATTAGACCTCGCGTGCGTGAAGGGGTCTATACAAGAGAAGGGGAGAAGAACGACATGCAACATACGGGCAATGCATGAGATAGAAGATAAATATACTTCAACAAAAATATTTCATTCAGAGAATTACATTTGAAGTACATTCATTCAAGTCAGAGCCAGAAGACAAATACATTTCATTCAATTTGGAGTACATCCCATAAAGTATAGAAGATAAAAAGAAAGTGGGGTAGAAGACAAATACAAGCTTGGAATACAGAAGAAAATGGTACAAAAGATAAATATATTTCATTTCAGAATCATAAATTACACACGAGATGCATTCAAGAAGATACAGAAGGTAAAAAGAAAGGTGACACAAAAGACAAAACGGGTTCCTTCATAATTTGAGGCTACATTTAAAGTACATTCAAAGGCAAACAATAAAACAAAAATATAAAAGATAAATGACAGCGCAGATTTGGGAAGAGCCCTACAGTTCTTTGTTCTTAGCCGAGAGCTCATCCCAAACCTGGCCGATGCTCAAAAAGCTCAGGTCCATCTCCGATTTCAGCACTTTGGTTCTCTAGAGTTGTTGGATGGCCCCATTGAAGCCCTATTTCAGGCGCTTCAGGACTTGTCCAGCTAAAATGTCACCGAACTCCTTGGACTGGAGGAACCTGGCTTTGAACTCGACCTCCGCCTTTACCTGTCGGGATGCTTCGTCAGCCTTGTGTTTTTGCAGTGCTTCTATGGCTTCATCCTGAGCAGTCTTCAGTCTGGCCACCTTAGAAGACATCTGATCTTGATTTGCCAGGGCTTCCTTGAGCCGCTCTGAGGTGGTCAAAAATTGCGAGCTGGTTCGGGCGAGGTCCTCCTGTAGGTCGGATATGTGAGCAGCAGCGACATCTATCACAGTTTCTTTCTTTGACAGCTAATGCGCTTGCTCTTGAATCTGACTATTCAAGACTCCTGCGGACTACTCGCGAAGGTGAACAACTTCTAGCAATTCCTTCTCCCGAGCTTGGAGGCGCTCCCACTCCTGGGTGAGGTGACTCACATCCTCGAGGAGGGCTATCACCCTCTCTAATAGCAGTCGCTCGCAATGGTGGGTGCTAAGGAGGGATGCTTTCGAAGCCTGTAGGGCGTCCAGGTAGTGGTTTACCTTGGTGCGCAGACCCTTGCTAACCTCCAATTGCATCCAACCCCTTCCTGACCTCGGAAGACCTCCGCCTCCAACTCTGCCGTTTATTGGCATAGGGATTCCATCTCTTGCTCAGGAGACATCCAACAGCCCAAAAGGAGGCACTCAGAAGTGGCCTGACACAAGAAAAATAAGGGTCAGAAGAAGAGAAAATGAACTAAAATGAATGCACTGAGGTGCTTACCATTAGAAGTGTCTTGTACAAGCTTGCAATGACCTCAGTTGAAGGCATCCCTCTAAGGGATGTAATGTGTTCCTCGGTGGGTAGGACGCACGGCGAGGAGATAGGTACAGTGGAGGGGTCAGGCACGCCATTATTGGTGCTGGAGGACACCTCATCGGCCTGAGACTTCCCCTGTGGCAGTTCCTTGAGTTGGACTAGTTGGAAGCCTCCAGTGGCTACCTTCTCGGCCACTTGTACCTTGTGGCACAGGTGGGCACTAGTAAATGCGGGCTCGTCTGGTCTTGCCCTCTTGCCCTTGGCGCTGCTGGAGGCCTCGGAGACACTGGGGCGGACGTCAGCCTCACCCTCTGGCTTTGCAAATGTCGATGCTACCCTCCGGTAGCGCTGGGAGAGGGGAACAGAATCATCCTCCTCCTCAGTCGCCCTAATCGGGTGGGTCCTTTTCCTTAGATGAGCTGAAGCGACCACAGGTTTCCGACGGTGGTCTTGTGGCTCGATCTCCTCCTCCACTCCCTCCTCGACAGGCAAGATGAGGCGCAGTCATCTGGTAGGCGGTCTGCTCGCCTTCCCAGTGGACTCTGGCGCCAGTACAGAAGCCTGGACCGGCAGTGCCTTGTCGCCACCTCCCTCCTCAATAGGAACAAGAGATGGGGAGGCTTCCTGAAGGCCAGATGGCTTTGTAATGATCGGCTCCTCATCGGGAATATGCTCGAAGCCCTCAGAAGATTCGAGCGCGGATGGTAGAGAGGGTGGAGGAGGAGCCAGGGCCTATTCATCTACAAGCTCCCACTTGAGAAGCTTGCTCATGGCCTAGGAAAGCATGGTGTTCTCTACAACACAAACAACAAAATGTCAGTTAGCATAGATAAGTGATTAACAAAAAAGTGCACTTATGAAGGTTGCCCTCTTCGGGCCTCACCTTCCTATCCTGGTCTCTCTTCCCCTTCCCTTTCTTGCCCATGACTTCAAATGAAAAAAGGAGAAGAAGATGGAAGGTGAATGAAACTTATGCATGAAAAAGAAGCCTTAGCAAAATGGAGCCCAAGTAAGCAAAAAGGGGATGCACAATCTCTGATAATCGGTGATGCAAGAAGGTGGAAGGACACTCTCGCCTTCCCTTTTTATAGGGAAGAAACCACCCTCGTGCGAAGAATAGGCGCACGACGCGAGGACGGTATGACTACCAATCTCGAGGCGTCGCCCCTCTCTATGGTCGTCAGTTGGTATGGTTCTGCGGCGCGTATCAAAAAGAGATCATGAAGAAAAGATCCGGACACGTGGCAATATCATATTCGCTGGAATGTTCCCTCGCCATTAAGATACCTCATACACTCTTAATGGGTGATGGACAAATATCATTGCCGGGCCTCGTAACTCACAGGGACTTTTGGATTAATTTAAAGTACCGCCTCAGGCGAAGGGATGAATGTTTCGATTTCTCGGACGTGACAAGTCATCAAGAGAGAAGGAATGGTAATATGGACCCCACCGATACATAGCTTCCCCTCATTGTACCACCAGCCTAATTACTCAGTCACACTTCCTTCGATTAGACTTGAATGGGAGACTTGTGATAGGGATGAACATCTCGAGGTTGACATGTGGCACGGGGAAGCTATGTGGTAGGGCCCGTCGAACCAGAACCCCGAGGTCAGATTGGCAATCGGGCTCCCGAGACCACCTCGAGAGAATGGAAGAAAGCCCTCGAGGTCAGATTGGAAATCGGGCTCCCTATCTTGGGGAAATGGATGAAGGCCCTAAGGTCAGCTCGGGAGATGAGACTCCGAAACTGACTCAGGAGAGTGGAGCCCAAAGATCAACATACAAATCAGAAAGTCCGACTTCAAGTATATGTTCCTCCTTCCAGAACAGGAAAGTCATTAGATAATTTTTGTCCGCAACGTACAATAATTAAGACCTTAATGATCGCAACGACTGTTACCAAAAGATAGTATAGCTATCAACTAACCAATGATTAAGGAGCGTGGAGGAGAACGTGAGGACACTTGTGATAGAGACCTTAGGTATATAAGATGTCTCGACATCCAGGTAGGGGGTAATCATTCTGAACTGATAGAAAACTTGATTCCTTGCTATCCTCCAAATATGGATAAGATTCCTGACTTGAGTGTCGGAGATGGCTCCACCGGAAAATCTCCCGATGTGTTCCCTTTAACGCTCGTGTTAATCTTGCAAGGCATGGACATCTTTTCCCCGTCACTATCATCGTAGGTTATGCTTTGGTGACTTGCCATCCCCATCATTCACTTCCGGAACAGTAATAGAATTCAAGAACAAGAAGAACCGAATGTTTGCAGAAACACCAACAGGCGCCCCATTAAGATCAAAACAACCAACAAGTCCTTACCTAGATCCTGTGCCAGCAGCAGCTTCCCTGCCCCGATCCAGCGACAACCACCACAAACAACAAGGTGAATCTCCTCCTCGACCCTCGTTGATCCCAGATTTATCCCTCGATGTAAGTAATAGCTCGTCCGGAATATATCCAAGAGCGATTAGCAACGCCCTCGATGAGCCCTTGTAGAAAAATGGGTCGACGGTGGCTGGCTCGGCTCCGATGATGGTCTGCTTGACCACGCCTAAAGAGGTAGCACTCGATTAGGGCAAATAAGAGAGGAAGACACTGATCAAGATGGTTGGATCCCTAAGGCGCGCGTGGAACAACGAGGAAGATGAAGGAGAGCACTGAGATCGGGTTTCTCCTTGGCGATCTCGAACAAACAGAGAGGAGAAGAATTAGACTCCATCGGCGAAGAAGGAAAGAAATGGCATTTAAGTATGGGTCTTTTTGCATTTACTCCCTTTGAAATGTAGCTACGCATTTACACCCTTGATATTAGGGTTTTAAGCATTCCAACTCTCACAACTTTAGCTTTATCACCTCCACAATCCTAATTTCAAGTTTTAAATCAATTTTAACCCCCTTAAGTTTGGGTTTAATTCAACTACACCCTCCAAACTTCTTGGTCATGCCAAACTCAACCTTTAAACCTCTTCCAAGCTTTCCGAACCCCTAATTTCATCCCGAGTAAAATTAAAAAAAAAAATCTGGACCGATATCTGTGTTGCTGTATTTAACAAATATCACTCGCAGCTTATTCACTTTTTCATAAAACTCATAGTAAATGCTCTGTAGAATTATAAAGAAAACATGCAACGCTAACACGGTTTTCTTTTACTTGGTTAGGAGCCTTTGGTGACTCCTACTCTAAGGCTCTTGATGGTCGATCGCTTTCATTGGGCAATCGCTATCAATTCGAAAATGTTACAGAGTGTAAAAAGTAAATGCACAAATTGAAGTTATATCGACAGTTTATAAAGTTTCAGAGTAAAGTGCAGTTGTCGGAGCAGCATCGCAGTGTCATAGTCAAAGTTTGGAGCAGCACGACGAGCGTCTGAGCATTGGATTGTATAGACAAATGTGTTTGTTCCAGCTCTTGGTCGAGAGCTCCTTATAAAGGAGTATTTAGGCGCCTCTATCCAAAACAAATCTAATCTGATATGGCTTCATTGTAGCTTATCCACTTCCAGGCGACTCTACTCCAGGCTCATGGATCCCTTGCAGGCGCCTCAAAGCTGACCAGATGAGGCTTGACTCTACGAAGAATTAAGACCGAAGGAATTTAGATATCTCCATAATGGTATGATATTATTCACTTTGGGACTAAACCCTCATAGTTTTGCTCTTGAGTTTTCCCCAAAAGGTCTCGTACTAATGGAGATATCTTTCTCTTATAAGTTTATGATATTTCCCATGTATTTTCAATGTAGGACTATGCTTGCTATCTTGCAACCCCAACCCAAAGCTTTATCCTACCCCAGGCGCCTCAACTCTAGGCGCCTGGATCCCTTCCAGGCACCTCAACTCTAAGGGCCTAAATCATCCTGGTTCAAAACTTTAAAGTTGCATCACAAAGTTAGCACAAACAAACAAATATATATAATATAATGAAATGCAACTGACAGCCTCGGATTATCCAGTCCTGACATTTAGGTTTCGACTAAAATCCTAGGTCGGACATACACCTACTGTTCCCTCGACAGTGAATGCGTCCTCACCTGATCCTCTCAGGAGAAATTACCTTTTGTCAAACCCTGTTTGGACTTTTGCTCAACTTCCCATCCTCAACTTTTGAGATTCTAGTTATTTGATCCTCGACCCGCCCGGACTTCTGCCCATCTTCCTTGATTTGCCAAGGCTTCTACCCAGTCTCCTTGACTAGGACTTCGTTGCCCAGTCCACATGATCAGGACTTAGTGTTGAGGCAATCTGTAGTCTAGAGTGACCAAGTGCTTTGATATTTGGGCAAAGGGTTTAAGTTAGGTTTACCCTTGTGTTCTTATATGTGTATTTTGAGTGTGCAGGGTGCGCAGGTTACACATATAGACTTGACTGGGCGGCCTCAGTACGGTGAAGGGTGGCATGGAGACAAGCTGGAGGCTTGTGTGCACCCGAGGGACCTTGGAGAGCAGGGACGATGAGCTGATGGGTGCGGACTTCGAGGCATGTGTGAAGGATGACATGGAGGCAAGATGGAGGCTTGCATGCATCCGAGAGACGGGAGCCGAAGATGAAGAGGGCGCGAAGGCAATAGTCGAGGCTGCGGATGAGGAGTCAGTTGAGTCGTGAGGGTACGAGTGTTGTGTGATTGTACTCGGGAAATCCTAAGGTTTGAGTGCAGAGTGGAATATACTCGGGAAGGGTAACCTTAGGTGGGTGAGTAGACCAGTCGACTGGCCTGGGGGCAGTCGACTGATGAAACTCATAGAAGGGTTTTAGCTCTGGACCAGTCGACTGCCCTGGGAGCAGTCGACTGATAGGTGGCTGGTGAGTTGGCTGAAAATTCGAACGTTGGGGTTGCAACAGTCTATTTTCAGTGGCACCAGTCGACTGCCCTGGGAGCAGTCGACTGGTGGCGAGGGTTTCAGCCCGAGTCCTATTTAAAAATGATTTCATGGTGGCTGAGATTCTTGACAAATCTTGTCTTGGTTAAAGGCAAGATAGTAGTCTTTGTGCTCAGAGGATTGCTTGGGATTATGACGAGGTTTCTCCACCCACAAGGAGCGACGAGAGCTAGCCGAAGGTTATCCGGGGAGTGATCCACCGATGGATTCTTGGATTAGTCACCCATCTGGGGTGGATACCAAGTAAAATTGATTTGTTAGCATTGTTCTTTATTCGTTAGTTTATTTTTATTGTATTTCCGCTTGCACAACTAACCTTGTAGGACGAACGGACTGAAAATCACTATTCACCCCCTCTGGCGTACGGAAACGATCCAACATTTGGTATCAGAGCGAAGGACCGCTCTCATTGGACAAACCGCCGAGGGAGTACATGCTAGAGGAGTAAACAATGGAAAACAAACTTGGGGATGATATCTACACTCCACCGCCCTACGACTATGAGGATTTCGGCTATTGGAAAGCAAGGATGGAGACTTGGCTTAGCATGGATTGGGTGTGTAGGCTGATCATAGAAGAGCCATTCGAGATTCCAAAGGATAAGCACGGGAAGAGGCTTAGGCTTAGATATTGGAATCAAGAACAACAAAATCAAGCAAAAGCAAATGAAAAGGTAATTAGTATTTTAGTAAATCTTTTGCCAAACAATATTTTGAGTGGTGTAGGTAAATATGAAAATGCATATGAATTATGGGATAAGTTAAAAAGTTATCATGAGACGCCTACACAAAATCAAGAGCCTAAGGAGAAAAGTCAAATGGTCCAAGAAAGGGAAGAAGAAGAATTGTTAACCTCATTAAGTAAAGAATTGCTCACATCTTCAAGTGAAGTGGAAGAAGAGGAGGTGTCAAGTTCAAAAATTGAGGGGGATGAGAGACCCTCATCAATGCCGGAACAAGAGGAACCATCCATTTCATCCGAGGTTGAAGAAGAAGTCAACCTAGCCTCCACCTCCACCAAAGTGAAGAAAAAGGACCATATCACATGCTTTGGGTGTAATGAAAAGGGACACTACAAAGATAAGTGTCCAAATGGTAAGAAGAAAGAGGTACACTCCAAACCCATCTCAAATCAATTAAATGCTAACATGAGTTGTTGGAATGGGGAAGCTCAAGTCAAAAAGAAGAAAATCCGGTGCTTCACATGTGGAGAGCTAGGGCACATTCACACCAAGTGTCCAAGAAAAGGTGAGCTAAAGAAATTGGGACACTTGAGGAGATGGGAGAAGGAGGAAAGGAAGAAGCAAGGATCACATAAAGGGGGAACTTCAAAGGTAAGGGAGGTACTTCCTAACCCTAGGCTAAAATGTAATTCAAATTTAAGTTCCTCACTGCATATTAAAAATAATGTAAATCATTCATCCATGCATGCTAGAAATCATGAAAACTGCTTACTTGTGCATAATTTTAAATTTAGATATAGTGATAGGACTAGGGATAACAAGGTAGATCAAAACCCTAGGAAAAGTATGCATCATGGTAAGTCTAGGACCTTTGTACCTAAGGATCAAGGCACTAATCCCAAGAAGGGAAGGAATGTGCTTAGAAAGGAGGGCAGGTCTAGGAATGTCCAAAGTGGACCTATGGATTCTAGGGCTAGAAACTTGGAAAGGAAAAATCAAGCCTTGAGGGCAAGGCTTAATAAATTAGAAAAAATCCTAGAAAGATTCACGATTGGATCAAAGGGTCTAGACATGGTGTTGGGTAGTATAAAACCCAACTATGATAGATCGGGTTTGGGATACCGGTCTAAGACCTCCAAGGCCAACAAAAAGAAATATGCTGGGAAGGCATATGATCATGGCAAGAAGGAGAAGTCCAAGGATGGCAAGGGGGTGCCATCCAAAGGGAAAAAGAATGACTTAACCAAGGACAAGGTGTCCAAGGTTAAGAAGGTCCATTTTGTAGGCCAAGAAACACTAGGGGCACACCGGTGTGGTCTAGTGTGTGTTGAGTCACCTAGGGAGGTGGCTAAGGCTAAGAGTTTAAGGGAGAGTTCTAGGAGCCTTTGGGGTCCATGGTAAATGGATCTCAGGAGTTTCTCTCCTAGGAGTTTAGGTGAAATGTGCCAAAAAGGGTTGGAAGACTTGGGTAAGTCTTAATCCTAGAGAATTTGCACAATAAAAGGAGAGTTATAGAGGAAAAGGTGAAAATACAATTATATTGGGTAAAATTAGGTTTTAATGGATAAAAACCATATATATCAGTGATAGAATGAACTATGATCAAGCAGTGGAAGATACATTGAGAAGAAGTCAAAATTAGAACTTTTGGGAGAAGTCTAATTGATACAATTTAGAAAGTTTTAAATTTTGTACCAATCTTGGGGTTTGGAGTACATTTATTTGGAAACATATTTTTCCCAAGTAGATATAGGATCCACAAATCTCCCCACGAAATTTCAGATTTTTTGGAGATTTATGGAATTATTTAGGCATTTCTGAAATTGGGCTGAAAACTTGAAATTCAGGTATCAGTCGACTGCCCGGGGGCAGTCGACTGATCCGAAGTGAATTTAGCCCCAGGACCATTCTGTAAGGTTTGCCAGTCACTGCCCCAGGGGCAGTCGACTGGTCAGTAGGTTTAAGGATAAAAGGCATTTTGGATGTTGAGAAATTACAAAATTGGATTATAGGATATGGATTTGGATTAAGATTCCTGATTATGATTTCATATTCCTTGAATAGAGTGTTACCCCATGATTTATTAAGGCTTTATTGATATTTTAAAAATCAAAGAAGTTTGATAAGTGATGTTTATCTAAGGTTAAGAGATAAGAAGAAGGAAAATTTCATCATATGGACACATATGGAAAAGAAAAGAATTGAGGATAATTCCTTGTGTAAATTGATAATGGTTAGAATTGGCAAACACAAGGAAACATGAATTGAGTTCAAAATTGATACAAAATGCCAATGTTTAAGAAAATTAGAATTGTACCAAAAGTCAAGCATAATTGATATTTTCATGAAATCATATTTTTCTAGGATAGGGTATATCCTAGCAAATGTGCTTGCAAACCTTTAGATTGTTTAAGGTTGTGTTGAGTTCTTGATTGACACTAGGGATAAGGTTGCTTGGGGTAATCCTTAATTGTGTCCAAGGGGGAAAGAACTTGGAAGTTGAGTTGGGTAAAACTTGACTTGGTGTTAGGGTGTTAAGTTGGGTAGAATTTCACTTTGGTAAAATGAAAATTAGAAGAAGGCATAGGTTAAGGGGGAGGTTGCCTCCTTGTTTGCCTTGATTTTCATAGAAAGATTTTGGGTTTTGTGTCAAACTTAGGAATGGTGATAGATACATTGTGGAATGTATTTTTCCCAAGTAGGTATTGTAAGTGATATGAGAGAAGTGTCCTAAGGCAATCGCCTTATGATTGTAAACATTTATTTTAATAAATGATAATTCACTATTTGAGTATACATGTTTGTGTATTTGATTGGGATCTTAAACTCATCTACTGAATGTCCGCAATACAATTCACAGCATAAGAGAATTTGTGATGAGATCACAACTAGTGATTATCTCTACATGTGCAATTGTGAAGTATTGAAAATATCCCTAGTCGATGAATTGATAAAAACGGACACTATCAATTCTGTTGAGACTAGCATGGGTTATTCTCTAATCAGCTGATTCTCACTGGCTGGTGACATTGGGATGTCCGGAGATAAACATGGATGCTAGTTAAGGGAACTAGTTCATTAGAGTGACTAGCTGTAAAACTTCATATGGTAATCTACATATAGATATGTCAATGAAGTTCTTACTGCAGCTTAAGTGCGATGTTCCTTTGACTTGCGGTGTTCAAGTCATCTTGGTCATGGAGACTTATACTTTAACATCTTAAGCAAGCATCTCCAAGGAGGTGTGGACCCAGGATGATTGGGTATAAGCCAAAGTGCTCGAAGATGTTTGAACAGCCTACAAAGGATTCACCACTCCTTGCGAGGAGATGTATACCCAGGCCTATCGTCGGATTGTTACTCAAAGCCTCTGGCCAGAGCATGTCATGTTTAGAGTATGAGTCTCTTAAATACATGAGAGTAATTAGAAATCCAAATTAAGGACGAGAAAGACACTACTTGGGCTAGGTGTGACGTAGTCAGTCTAGTGGGGACTGACACAAACAGACCATGTCCTGAACCAAGTGGGTATAAGATGGTGAAGGGAATGGAGCACGATTCATTAGAGCTGCTGAAGGATTTCAGAATAACTTCTGAGGTCAACCGTTGATCTTTCGATTAATTGGGGGTCATGATGTACTACTAGGTGTCACTCATGATCGTTCTATAATTAGTTGATTATAGACGGCCAACATAAATCGAAAGTCTATTTAGTCACACGCACTACGAGTAATCCGAGGGATTTAAAACGAGTTGAAAATTGGATTTTCCAATCAAGAGAAATAAGTCGAATCTGAGTTAATCAGAGGCGCAACGGAAGCTAAAAATGGCTAAGTCTTTTGAAGGCTTATTGGGCGAATTAAATGAGTTTAATTCGCGATTGGTTCGGCTCGGTTTGGCCCTCTTTGGTTTGGCCGGCCACCACATGGGGAGAAAACCAATTTATTTGGTTTAATTAATAAAATAAATCTAGCACGATTTGTTTTATAAATTATGGATAAATAAATTTGTATAAAGAAATTTATATAAAGAAATTTATAGAAATTTATTCTTTTTTATGGAAATTAAAATGATCCATGGAATGGTTTATTTTAATTTTATAAAATCAATTATGAATTGATTTTTCCATAATAAGAAAACTTATAAATTTCTTGTAAAATTTATTCCATAATAAAAGGAGAGATGTATTTGTTTTATTATAAAGATAGTTATAATAAAACTTCGCTTAAACGGAATAATTCATAAGAAAATTTATAGGATAAATTTCTTATGAAAATTCCGTTAAGAAAGAGACTTGGCAAGGGAGAGGCTACTATATAAAAGAACCAAAGGCAAGCCTTGAATTCCTAATTGAGTTATCAAGAGATCTAGTAGTTCTCTCCCTCTCTCTCTTATTCTCTCCCTCCCTCTTCCCCTTAGGGCCGGCGCCCAACCCCTCACCCTAGGGCCGGCGCACAACCACCCTAGGGCCGGCGCACCATCCTCACACTACCTAGGGTTGGCGTGAGCAACATCCACCAAGGAGGGGCCAAAGAAGAAGAAGAAGAAGCGAGACGCAACTCCTTCCTTCCTTTCCCGGAATTTTGATTCCGTTTCTTGGTGGTTAGTTTCCTTTCTTCTCTCTTGATCTTCTAGTTGTGCCTTTAGAGAATCTAGTAGTTCTCGTCGGCACAAAACTCGTGACTTTGCGAAGTCATCCCGAAGAGAACTCGACGTGGACGCGAATAGAGGCGGAGCTTCCAAGGGACGCTACGGTTGGATCTCGTCCCTTTCTTCGAGTTACATGAGGTACAAAGTAAATTAGTTTACTTTTCCGCAAAGTTTTAATTTATGATCATGTCCACACATCATAAGGTCGCATGCTGATACGTGGTTAAAAATAATTTAAGAAATTATTTATGCTAATTCTTCCGCTGCACGTAAATATTTTAAAATTTACGAACCCGTATCCTTCTCAACATGCACCCGGTCCCAACAGTGATATCAGAGCCGGTTAGTGTTCGACATAATCATATAATTATTTTGCGGAAAACTTTGTCATAATCTCAATTTTGGAAGAAATTTCAATTATGGTAATTTTCCAATTATTATAAATATTAGATTTAGGAATTTCAAAGTTTGGAAATCCTCATGAAATTTCGCAAACGTTTGAAATATCCTAGTTTCTGAAATTTTATGATAATTGTGAAAACTTCCCATCTTTGGAAACTTTCCAATTTTGGAAATTTCCTATTTTGGAAATTTTCCAATTTTGGAAATATGTAAGTTTTCTTTGTACCAGAAACTTACAATTATTCTGAAAACCTATTATGAAATCTCGCAATTTTGGACACTTTCTTTCAAGAAAGTCTAGACAAATTTATGGACAATTAATTGACAATTAAATTTGAATTGGTTTTTAAATTGACAACAAAATTCTTTATTTTGGATTGAGCCTCGGGGAGCCGTCCAATTTAAAGTTAGTTGTTGTAATTTAATTTCCCAATTTTAAATGAAA
>JAGFNQ010005300.1:0-87303 GCA_024364735.1 Boesenbergia rotunda
TTGTGTTAGTGATATGAGAGAAGTGTCCTAAGGCAATCGCCTTATGATTGTAAACATTTATTTTATAAATAATAATTCACTATTTGAGTATACATGTTTGTATTTGATTGGGATCTTAAACTCATCTACTGAATGTCCGCAATACAACTCACAGCATAGAGAATTTGTGATGGATCACAACTAGTGATTATCTCTAAATGTGCAAATGTGAAGTATTGAAAATATCCCTAGTCGATGAATTGATAAATACAGACACTATCAATTCTGTTGAGACTAGCATGGGTTATTCTCTAATCAGCTAATTCTCACTGGCTGGTGACATTGGGATGTCCGGAGATAACATGGATGCTAGTTAAGGGAACTAGTTCATTGGAGTGACTAGCTTAAGATTTCATATGATTATCTATTAGATATGTCAAAGAAGTTCTTACTGCGGCTTAAGTGCGATGTTCCTTTGACTTGCGGTGTCAAGTCATCTTGGTCATGGAGACTTTACTTAACATCTTAAGCAAGCATCTCCAAGGAGGTGTTAGACCCAGGATGATTGGGTATAAGCCGAAGTGCCCGAAGATGTTTGAACAGCCTACAAAGGATTCACCACTCCTTGCGAGGAGATGTATACCCAGGCCTATCGTCGGATTGTTACTCAAAACCTCTGGCCAGAGTATATCATGTTTGGAGTGCGAGTCTCTAAATACTGAGAGTAATTAGAAATCCAAAGGACGAGAAAGACATTACTTGGGCTAGGTGTAACGTAGTCAGCCTAGTGGGGACTGACACAAATAGACCGTGTCCTGAACCAAGTGGGTATAAGATGGTGAAGGGAATGGGGCACGATTCATTAGAGCTGCTGAAGGGTTTCAGAATTACTTCTGAGGTCAACCGTTGATCTTTCGATTAATTGGGGGTCATGATGTACTACTAGGTGTCACTCATGATCGTTCTATAATTAGTTGATTATAGACGGCCAACATAAATCGAAAGCCTATTTAGTCACACGCACTACGAGTAATCCGAGGGATTTAAAACGAGTTGAAAATTGGATTTTCCAATCAAGAGAAATAAGTGGAATCTGAGTTAATCAGAGGCGCAATGGAAACTTAAAATGGCTAAGTCTTTTGAAGGCTTATTGGGCGAATTAAATGAGTTTAATTCGCGATAGGTTCGGCTCGGTTTGGCCGGCCAAAGAGGGTGCCAAACCCCTTGGGTTGGCCGGCCACAAGAAGGGGAAGAAACCAATTTAATTGGTTTAATTAATAAAATAAATCTAGCACGATTTGTTTTATAAATTATGGATAAATAAATTTGTATAAAGAAATTTATATAAATAAATTTATAGAAATTTATTCTTTTTATGGAAATTAAAATGATCCATGGAATGGTTTATTTTAATTTTATAAAATCAATTATGAATTGATTTTTCCATAATAAGAAAGTTTATAAATTTCTTATAAAATTTATTCCATAATAAAAGAGTGATGAATTAGTATTATTATAAAGTTAGTTATAATAAAACTAGGCATAACGGAATAAGTCATAAGAAACTTTATAAGATAAATTTCTTATGATAACTAATTCCGTTAAATCCGTTATAAGAGAGACTTGGCAAGGGAGAGGCCACTATATAAAGGAACCAAAGGCAAGCCTTGAATTCCTAATCGATAGAGCCATCAAGAGATTTATTTCTCTCCCTCTCTCTCTTATTCTCTCTTCTCTCTTTCCCCTTAGGGCCGGCACCCCTTAGGGCATCCTAGGGCCGGCGCCCTACTTAAGAGCTAGGGCCGGCGCACCTCCAACCATTGGTTGCCGTGAGCCATCAAGAAGAAGGAGAAGCCAACCAAGAAGAAGAAGAAGCGGATCACCTCTCCTTCCTTCCCGGAATTTGGATTCCGATTCTTGGTGGTGAGTTTCCTATCTTTTCTCTTGAACTTCTAGTTGTGTCTTCGGACAATCTAGTAGTTCTCGTCGGCACAAAACTCGTGGCTTTGCGAAGTCATCCCGAAGAGAACTCGGCGTGGACGCGAATAGAGGCGGAGCTTCCAAGGGACGCTACGGTTGGATCTCGTCCCTTACTTCGAGTTACGCGAGGTACTTAGTAAATTTGTTTACTTTTTCGCAAAGTTTTAATTTATGATTATGTCAACACATCATAAGGTTGCATGCTAGATACGTGGTTAAAATAATTTAAGAAATTATTTTATGCTAATTCTTCAGCTGCACGTAAAATTTAAAATTTTACGAACCCGTATCTTTGTCGACATGCACCCGGTCCCAACAGTGGTATCAGAGCCGGTTAGTGTTCGACATAATCATATAATTGTTTTGCGGAAAACTTTTTCATGATCTCAATTTTGGAAAAAATTTTCAATTATGGAAACTTTTAAATTATAATAAATTTTAGATTTAGGAATTTCTAAGTTTGGAAATCCTCATGAAATTTCTCAAACTTTTGAAATTTTCTAGTTTCTGAAATTTTATAATAATTGTGAAAACTTCCCATCTTTGGAAACTTTCCAATTTTGGAAAATTTTCTAATTTTAGAAATTTTCCAATTTTGGAAATATGTAAGTTTTCTTTGTACCAGAAACTTACAATTATTCTGAAAACCTATTTATGAAATCTCGCAATTTTGGGCACTTTCTTTCGAGAAAGTCTAGACAAATTCATGGACAGTTAATTGACAATTAAATTTGAATTGGTTTTTAAATTGGCAACAAAATTCTTTATTTTGGATTGAGCCTCGGGGAGCCATCCAATTTAATGTTAGTTGTTGTAATTTAATTTCCCAATTTTACTTGAAATTGTCATGTTTGATTTGGATTGAGCCTCGGGGAGCCGTCCAATTGGATTTACAACAAATTACTTTTCTTTGGGTATCTGAGCCTCGGGGAGCCACCCTTAGAAAACGATTTGTTGTAATTAATTAAATCCATGAATAAAATATGTTTAAGAGGTGATGCTCTTACATATTGTTGTCTCCAAAATTAATTAGGAAAATAGTTTCCTATTGAGTTTCTTAAATGAGATTTTCATGAAAATAATATGTGGTTGAATTAAGGGATTTGTCTCTTAATTTAATAAGATTTGATTTAGAGAAATCAAAGTCTTAAAACATATTATTTCCGAAATTGATTATGACAATTTAGGAAATTGTTTCACAAAACAATTCCTTAAATAAAGTATGAAATTAGAATTAGGAAATCTGGTTCCTAATTCAAATAATGAGACTTGATAAATTAAGTCACATACATACTTTATTAAGGAAATCGTTAGTCATGACATAATTCTATGTCATGAATGTGCTTAGAAAAGAAAGGATGAGACCCAAAACCCCTTACAAAATATTAAGGCCAACACCTTCCATTAATATGGTTAGAATCGGAGTTTTGTTTCTCGTTTGGGTTGATGGACACATCCATGCCCGACTTGAACCTCAACATGTTCAAACCATGGAATTAGTTTATGAATAATATAGTTGGAGTCAGAGGTCAATCCTTAGTTTTGGTTGTTGGACACATCCAAGCCTGACTAAACGGTTGAATGAGCTCCAACCATATTAAAACTATTTCTTGATTAATGGGTCAGCCTTAAGCTTGGAGCATCGATTTGTTGTGCCACAGCCAAGGTCGATGCAAAGAGAGGTGCAGTTGGGTGCTATGTATAAAGTTGCATACTTGTTAATGAGTTAACAACCCAATGATTTATGCAAACATTCAATTAGTTGATAGCATAAAGTGATAGTTACATATATGTGATGTGTAATCGGTATAATTACCTACCTTCATAGCTAAGAAAAACTTGATGGCCACATCCATGGTTGTTCTTATCTATGGTTGGATATCAACCTATTTGGAGATGCTCCTACAATCTCCCGAATTGATAAAAAGGGTTATTCAATTTGATAAATAAATAGGATTTTAATCAATGTATATTGATACATTATTTATCATTCTTCTCACATAATCTCAATTTGTGTTTCTAGGTTAATCACTCGATCATGTCTTCTCTGAATTTGCGTTCCATTTTAGACACCAATAAACTGACTGGGCCAAACTTCATGGACTGGCTTCGAAACCTGAGGATAGTCCTCAAGTCAGAGGAGCTTGCTTATGTCCTTGAAGATCAACTTCCTAACCAACCTCCTGAAGGTGAAACTCCAGACCAGCTAGTGGCCTATCAGAAACATGTGACCGATTCTGAACTTGCGAGTTGCATCATGCTAGCCTCTATGATACCTGAGCTGCAAAAGCAGCATGAGCATATGGATGCTTATACCATCATCATCCATCTTCATGAGTTGTTTAAAGAGCAGGCGAGATCCGAAAGGTTCGAAGTCTCCAGACTCCTCTTCACCACTAAGATGCAGGAAGGCACTTCTGCCTCGCAGTTTGTGCTAAAGATGTTGGGGTACATTGAGCGACTGAACACACTCGGTTTTGCAATGGATCATGAACTAAGTATTGACTTAATTCTGAGTTGTTTACCCAAAAGTTATTCACAATTTGTGATAAACTATCGGATGAACAAACTAGAGACCACCATTCCCGAGTTGCTCAACTTGCTGAAGACTGTGGAGCCTTCTGTAAAGCCGGATCAAAAGGCGGTACTGTTAGTTGGTTCCTCGAAGAAAGGTTCTAAGAGGAAGGCCAAAGAACAGAATAAAGGAAAGAAGAAAAAGGCCAAAAAGACTGAAAAGAAACCAAAAGGAACTTGCCATCATTGTGGCAAGGAGGGTCACTGGCGAAGAAACTGCAAGATTTATCTTGAGTCCATGAAGAATAAGGCATCCGATGCCCCATCCTCTTCAGGTATCTTCGTTATTGAATGCCACTCTATTTCCTCAAATACCTGGGTACTTGATACTGGGTGTAGCTCACATATATGTAATGACATACAGAGGCTAAGGAATAGAAGAAGACTCGTCAAAGGAGAAGCAAATCTGCGAGTTGGAAATGGAGCAAAGATTGCTGCTGTTGCCATCGGAACATATTTGCTAAAGCTCCCCACTGGACGTATCTTAGAATTGGATAATTGTTATTTTATTCCTTCGTTAATAAAGAATATTGTATCTATTTCATGTTTAAATGAAAAGGGTTATCATTTAACTTTTAGTAACAATTGTTGTTACATAACTTTAAATGATGTTCTTTATGGGAATGGAACATTGTGCAATGGCATCTACACGTTAGATTTATCCAGTGACGTTTTCAATATCGAAGTTAGCAACAAACATGCTCGAATAGATAATCGAATAGACTCCTACACTTGGCATTGCCGTCTTGGCCGTGTAAGTAAGAAACGCATGACTGAATTACACCGATGTGGAATTTTGGAATCATTTGAACCCGGTTCATTTGATACATGCGAATCATGCTTAAAAGGCAAGATGACCAAATAACCCTTTTCCGGAAAAGGTAATCCAGTGGGAGAATTGCTTGGTCTAATACATACTGATGTATGTGGACCAATGTCAACTCTTGCACAAGGAGGCTATAGCTACTTCATCACCTTTATCGATGATCACTCACGATTCGGGTACGTGTTCTTGATGAAACACAAATCTGAAGCCTTTGAGAAATTCAAAGAGTTCAAAAATAAAGTAGAGAAACAGCTTGGCAAAAGTATTAAAATACTTCGATCCGATCGGGGTGGTGAATACTTAAGTCAAGAGTTTCAAGATTATCTTAGGGAGAATGAGATATTATCCCAATGGACTCCGCCGTATACACCACAGCATAATGGTGTATCTGAGAGGCGCAACCGAATCTTGATGGACATGGTTAGGTCGATGATGAATCATGCAACTCTTCCAAAATCCTTTTGGGGCTATGCACTTAAGACAGCTGTTTACTTGCTAAACAGAGTCCCGACCAAGGTAGTCTCTACTACTCCATATGAGACATGGAATAGTAAGAAACCCCACTTAACTCACCTTGAGATATGGGGTTGTCCTGCTTATGTGAAGCGGATTGTATCAGACAAATTGGATGCTAAGTCTGATAAATGTCTATTTATTGGATACCCTAAGGAAACGAAGGGTTACCAATTCTATCATCCCTTGGAACAAAAGGTGTTTGTTTCAAGGCATGCTGTATTTCTGGAAAAAGAATTTCTTTTACAAGAAAACAGTGGGAGTGGCATTGAACTTGATGAAGTTCAAGAAACTCCAATAGACATTACAGAGACACCTAGTCTAGACCCACAACCAATACCTCATAATGATGAGCTATCAGTTGAACCTAAGACTACACCACCTCTTCGTAGATCTGATAGGACACGCAATATTCCAGAGAGATACGGATTTCTCGTAAGTGAATCGAACGACGTGTTACTCATAAGCGATGATGAACCTATCAGTTATGAAGATGTTCTGAAAAGTTCAGAAAAGGACAAATGGCTTGAGGCCATGAAGTCGGAAATGGATTCCATGTTCGAAAACCAAGTATGGGACTTGGTTAACCCACCTGAAGGGATTAAGCCCATAGGGTGCAAGTGGGTTTTCAAGAAGAAAACCGACATGGAAGGTAATGTTGTTACCTTTAAGGCTAGATTAGTGGCAAAAGGATATCGTCAGAAGCAAGGAATTGATTATGACGAAACCTATTCGCCAGTAGCTATGCTTAAATCCAATCAGATGCTCCTAGCCATAGCAGCTCATTATGATTATGAGATATGACAAATGGATGTGAAAACAGCTTTCCTTAACGGAAACCTGCTTGAGGATGTATACATGATACAACCTGAAGGTTTCACATCGGTTGATAAAACCAAAGTATACAAGCTTTGACGATCCATATATGGATTGAAGCAAGCATCTAGGAGCTGGAACATCCGTTTTGATGAGACAATCAAAAAGTTTGATTTCTCACAAAATCCAGACGAACCTTGTGTGTACAAGAAGGTTAGTGGGAGTGCAGTCGTATTCCTAGTATTATATGTCGATGACATCTTACTTATAGGAAACGATATATCAGTCTTACAGACAGTTAAAATTTGGTTGTCCAAAACTTTCTCCATGAAAGACCTGGGAGAAGCAACCTATATCCTTGGGATTAGAATCTATAGAGATAGATCAAAACGGTTGCTTGGTCTTTCGCATTCTACATATATAGACCGAGTGCTAAAAAGGTTTAGCATGTCGGAATCCAAGAAAGGTTACCTTCCCATCAGGCATGGGATCAACCTTTCAAAGTCTATGTGTCCGCGCACAGAAGACGAGAGAATTTGCATGAATAAGATTCCTTATGCATCCGCGATAGGATCTATCATGTATGCTATGATATGTACAAGGCCCGATGTATCGTATGCTTTGAGCGTCACAAGCAGATACCAGTCGGATCCAGGAATGGATCATTGGGCGGCTGTTAAGACAATCCTTAAGTACTTAAGAAGAACTAAGGATGTGTTCCTAATATATGGAGAAGGAGATATGGTAATACGTGGGTATACAGATGCCAGTTTCCAGACAGATAAGGATGACTCCAAATCTCAGTCTGGATACGTATTTACTTTGAATGGAGGCGCAGTAAATTGGAAAAGTTTCAAACAAGACACCGTAGCGGATTCCACCACGGAAGCGGAATATATCGCAGCTTCGGAAGCAGCAAAGGAAGCAGTCTGGATCAAGAAGTTCATCTCTGAACTTGGCGTGGTTCCAACCATTGATGATGCAGTGCCGGTTTACTGCGACAACAATGGAGCTATTGCACAAGCAAAGGAACCAAGGTCTCATCAGCGATCTAAACACGTGCTTCGCCGCTATCATCTGATCAGAGAGATTATAAGTAGGAATGATATACAAATTGAGAAAATTCCCACTGAAAGGAACAAAGGCCTTGCCTCAGAGCAAGTTTGAGGGTCATGTTAGAGCTTGTGGTATTGGATACCGAAGCGATTGGCATTAGGCCAAGTGGGAGTTTGTTAGTGATATGAGAGAAGTGTCCTAAGGCAATTGCCTTATGATTGTAAACATTTATTTTAATAAATAATAATTCACTATTTGAGTATACATGTTTGTATTTGATTGGGATCTTAAACTCATCTATTGAATGTCCGCAATACAACTCACAGCATAAGAGAATTTGTGATGGGATCACAACTAGTGATTATCTCTAAATGTGCAAATGTGAAGTATTGAAAATATCCCTAGTCGATGAATTGATAAATACGGACACTATCAATTCTGTTGAGACTAGCATGGGTTATTCTCTAATCAGCTGATTCTCACTGGCTGGTGACATTGGGATGTCCGGAGATAAACATGGATGCTAGTTAAGGGAACTAGTTCATTGGAGTGACTAGCTGTAAGACTTCATATGGTTATCTATATAGATATGTTAAAGAAGTTCTTACTGCGGCTTAAGTGCGATGTTCCTTTGACTTGCGATGTTCAAGTCATCTTGGTCATGGAGACTTATACTTTAACATCTTAAGCAAGCATCTCCAAGGAGGTGTGGACCCAGGATGATTGGGTATAAGCCGAAGTGCCCGAAGATGTTTGAACAGCCTACAAAGGATTCACCACTCCTTTCGAGGAGATGTATACCCAGGCCTATCGTCGGATTGTTACTCAAAACCTCTGGCCAGAGTATATCATGTTTGGAGTGCGAGTCTCTAAAATACATGAGAGTAATTAGAAATCCAAAGGACGAGAAAGACATTACTTGGGCTAGGTGTGACGTAGTCAGCCTAGTGGGGACTGACACAAATAGACCGTGTCCTGAACCAAGTGGGTATAAGATGGTGAAGGGAATGGGGCACGATTCATTAGAGCTGCTGAAGGGTTTCAGAATTACTTCTGAGGTCAACCGTTGATCTTTCGATTAATTGGGGGTCATGATGTACTACTAGGTGCCACTCATGATCGTTCTATAATTAGTTGATTATAGACGGCCAACATAAATCGAAAGCCTATTTAGTCACACGCACTACGAGTAATCCGAGGGATTTAAAACGAGTTGAAAATTGGATTTTCCAATCAAGAGAAATAAGTGGAATCTGAGTTAATCAGAGGTGCAATGGAAACTTAAAATGGCTAAGTCTTTTGAAGGCTTATTGGGCGAATTAAATGAGTTTAATTCGCGATCGGTTCAGCTCGGTTTGGCCGGCCAAAGAGGGTGCCAAACCCCTTGGGTTGGCCGACCACAAGAAGGGGAAGAAACCAATTTAATTGGTTTAATTAATAAAATAAATCTAGCGCGATTTGTTTTATAAATCATGGATAAATAAATTTGTATAAAGAAATTTATATAAATAAATTTATAGAAATTTATTCTTTTTATGGAAATTAAAATGATCCATGGAATGATTTATTTTAATTTTATAAAATCAATTATGAATTGATTTTTCCATAATAAGAAAGTTTATAAATTTCTTATAAAATTTATTCCATAATAAAAGAGAGATGAATTAGTTTTATTATAAAGTTAGTTATAATAAAACTAGGCATAACGGAATAAGTCATAAGAAACTTTATAAGATAAATTTCTTATGATAACTAATTCCGTTAAATCTGTTATAAGAGAGACTTGACAAGGGAGAGGCCACTATATAAAGGAACCAAAGGCAAGCCTTGAATTCCTAATCGATAGAGCCATCAAGAGATTTATTTCTCTCCCTCTCTCTCTTATTCTCTCTTCTCTCTTTCCCCTTAGGGCCGGCGCCCCTTAGGGCATCCTAGGGCCGGCGCCCTACTTAAGAGCTAGGGCCGGCGCACCTCCAACCATTGCCGTGAGCCATCAAGAAGAAGGAGAAGCCAACCAAGAAGAAGAAGAAGTGGATCACCTCTCCTTCCTTCCCGGAATTTGGATTCCGATTCTTGGTGGTGAGTTTCCTATCTTTTCTCTTGAACTTCTAGTTGTGTCTTCGGAGAATCTAGTAGTTCTCATCGGCACAAAACTCGTGGCTTTGCGAAGTCATCCCGAAGAGAACTCGGCGTGGACGCGAATAGAGGCGGAGCTTCCAAGGGACGCTACGGTTGGATCTCGTCCCTTACTTCGAGTTACGCGAGGTACTTAGTAAATTTATTTACTTTTTCGCAAAGTTTTAATTTATGATTATGTCAACACATCATAAGGTTGCATGCTAGATACGTGGTTAAAATAATTTAGGAAATTATTTTATGGTAATTCTTCCGCTGCACGTAAAAATTTAAAATTTTACGAACCCGTATCCTTGTCGACATGCACCCGGTCCCAACAGCTTGGTCCAGATCCGGGGTCCAGTCAGTCGGATTACGTGCCTCGTTCAACTAGACATGAGGGGGATGCTTATGATCCCGGGCCAGCTTGCTTGTAGCCTGGCCCGGCAGTCTGGCGCCCAGTCAGAAGGAAGATGGTCAGTGGGCTGTAGAGGCCCGTCAAATAGGTGTCAAGTGGGCTTGGGCTCCTGAGTTTAAGCGTTGTGGCCCGCGCTCTTTAATATCAGTTATATCCCGGGGCAGAGGTCCATGTTCTAAGATTCATCCATACTTGGCTCCTCGCTGACGCGTGGCAGTCTGCGCTCCGGGGGTAAGCCCAAGCCGGAGGAGTCGTTACTCAGTGCCCCCAGTCGGCACCCTCATCGACCCTCAGCCAGCCTCGTTACTTAGTGCCCCCAGTCGGCACCCTTATCGGCCCTCAGCCGACCTCGTTACTCATCAATGCCCCCAGTCGGCACCCTCATCGGCCCTCAGCCGGCCTCGTTACTCAGTGCCCCCAGTCAGCACCCTCATCGGCCCTCAGCCGGCCTCGTTACTCAGTGCCCCAATCGGCACCCTCATCAGCCCCTCAGCCGGCCTCGTTACTCAGTGCCCCCAGTCGGCACCCTCATCGGCCCTCAGCCGGCCTTGTTACTCAGTGCCCCCAATCGGCACAACCACTCCCTGACACTAAGCTACCAGAAGCTGTACGGGGTTGACGCAGGACTGGAACCATCCTGGTCCCAAGTGGCGGATAACTCACCGAGGTATTAATTTCCCTGCCATATCCTGTCTCCCAGTACCAAGCTCACCCATCCGGATGTCAGGCCGAGCGGCGTCCAACGGCGCCAACCCTTAAGTTGACAGTGCTCCTTTCCTTAATACAGCATGCGCTACTTTATCCCGCCACCTCTGGTCATGCCCTACCTTGTCCTCGCTACATGACAATAGGTGACAGGCGGAGTAGAAGCTGTCAGCTTCCCCGGCTATATAAGCCTCCTCACTTCGTATTTTTCAGGTACGCGCAATAGTGCAATTCTTACTGTTCTATTGTTTTCCATCGCCACACCTAGTACTGACTTGACCGTCGGAGTGCCTGGCCGGGGACTTTTCCCGGCGGGTTCTAACGGTCTCTGTCTTTCAGGTTAGAGGCGATCCCGCTCGTCAAGCCGCCTCAGCGACCTCGCTATCCCCCGGAGGCTCCCTCAGCTGTAAGGGTGCCCAGCTCACTTCACGACAGGATCAATATTCGTCTTTATTATGTATTAATTATAATATCTTATTAAATTATTATCTCAATATTTATAGTTTGATTTCTAATTATAGAGTATTTTATACTAAATGAAAAGTAAGTCTTAGGAGGTTGAGTTTCTAGATTATCCGTCGTAAGTACTTCCTGATTTATTTTGACGGTCAATGAAAAATTTTCGTGAGACCAGACAAGTCGTTCGAAGTTTGACGTTATCCAACCTCATTAATCGACATAATATCCAGATAAATAATCTCCATTATTTATTTTTTCTTATTAATTTTATAATTAATTAATAGAATACTGAGACAAACGAATCATTTTTGCCACTCATCATTTATAAAAATCAAGCTCGTCTTCCTCTTCTAAATGGGGTTAAAATCCAACTAATTAAATCGAATATGTTAAAACTGAACTAATGAATACTTTTTTACCAATGAAATCGATCAATATTATTATTAAAATTGAAGAAAATGAACCGATAAAAAATTATTAAATTCAATTTGTAGCTGAGTTAATTATTTTTTAAACAAATATAAATATTAAGTCTTTTTAATAACAATTTAATCAATGATTTAATTACAATAATTATTTTTTTTAAAAATAAACTTTCGATTTGACCAAATTAGAATTTTTGAATTAATTCGGTCCATTGAACTAAAATTTGATCCACCTCAGCAATGAGATTAGAGGACTATATAGGATTAACACTCTTACACTAATACATTTTATTCGGAAGCGAACGATATGGACAACAAATTATTGGAGTGTAGCCTTGAGATTGGATAGAGGAGGAGGCCCACCCTCACTTGTAATATTAACACGAGCGTTAAGTGGGCACACCGGAAGGAGATCCAGTGGAACCCTTTCCGACGCTTAAGTCAGAAATAGCTAAGGAGCAAAAGAAGCAAGAGAGAATGATATTTTTGGGTTCACAAAAGATCCCCCTTTTATCTGGGTGCCGAAGCACCTTATATACTCGCCGTCCTTTCTTCGAGCGCCCCCTACGTCCCCGTAAACGCCTCCTTTCTTTCCACGTTTAATAGTTCGTGGTTTTTTGACAGCTGTTGTCTGTTGAGGGATGCTGGGACCGACAACTACGCACATTAAGTCTATTATTATTATACATTACAGACCATAACTACCTGCCGACATTTCTATTCCGGGGAGGAGGCGCTCGAAACGGTCGTCGTAAGCATTAAGTGTGTCATTATCATAGCCACTGGTAAGCATCTTCCAATCTATCTTCTCCTTCCTGGGCTGCTCTTTGGACTCCACTCCCCCGAGCTGGTCTCAGGGATTCTCCTTCTCGAGTTGATCCAGGGGTACGTTCTCCCGAGTTGGTCTCGGGGACTTTCCTTCCCGAGCTAACCTCGGTCACTTCTAGTGCTGCCAGTCATGCCACTCAATTCTCTCGCGCTATATGTTCATCTTGAGCTACTTATCTTGATCATAAGTCCCCCTTTAAGTCTAATCGAAGAAAGTTGGTTTGACTGATTGGACTTGTGGCGTGCCGGGAGAGCGAAGTATAGGTGGAATGTGCGATCAAAATTTTTCATTCTTTAATGACTTTGCGGATCCTAAAAATCTACACATTCGCCCCAGGACCCAAGATAATCGCTTGAATTGACCCAAGAGTATAACGAGTTCCAATGCCCCATGATGATGGCTGTCAATCACCCATTAAGAGCATATGGAGCATCTTAATGACCAGAAATCCTTTCTGACTCTACGTGGCAGGCTCCCCTTAGAGCCCCCTTTTTTCACTGTGATTGATCAAGGCATACCAACCAGTGGCTTTAATGAGCCACACACTTCAGGATCCATGGCAAACTCTTGCCCGCGTGTCTCGCATCCATCCCTTTTGTGTTACTGCTGTCTCCCTATAAAAGGGGGCGTCTAAATGGTTGTTCGCCTTCTTACACCACCGACTATCGGAGATTAATCTACCTTTCTTCCTGTCGCCAAAGTCGCTCCCAGTGTAAGTTTTTCTCTTTTCGCCTTTTTCTTTGATCATCGACACTTCTTTCTTAGAATCATGGGCAAGAGTGGGAAGGCATAGGGAAAGAAATATGCAGGGTGTTGGGGCAATTGACCCTAAGATGATATGGAGGATCATGATATTTTGATGTGTGGGCAATATGGTTAAGTTAGGATTTGTGCTGGACTAATATGTGTACATGAGCGTGCAGGTGTATAGGTACACATAGACTTGGTTGATGTCTTCAGGTGAAGGATGGCATGGAGGCAAGCTGGAGGCTTGCGTACGCATCTGAGGGACTGTTGGATAGCAGGGATGATGAGCTGAGGGACGTGGACTTCGGGGCATACGTGAAGGGTGGCATGGAGGTAAGCTGGAGGCTTGCATGCGCATCCGAGGGACGAGGGCCGAAGATGAAGAGGACGTGAAGGCAACAGTCAAGACTGCTGGTGAAGAGTCAACTGGGTTGTGAGGGTCTGAGTATGAGTGTTCGTACTCAGGGGCTAAGCCGGGAGGGTTTGAGTGCGGAGAGATTTGTACTCGGGAGTGAAACCCTAGGCTTAGGTGTGTACCAGTAGACTAGCTCATTGACAGTCGACTGGTATAGGCTGGAATAGGCTGGTAGATTCGAACGTTGTACGACAATGGTCGAATCTGAGTGGGACAGGTGACTGCCATTTGGGCAGTCGCCTGGTAGCGGCTGTTTCAGATTCTTGCCCTATTTAAAGGGGGCTCGTTTACTACTATTTCTCTTGACGAAACTCGCTTGGGTAAAGTGAGTTAGTAGTATTTTGTGATCAAATAGCGTCCGACGTGCTATGGTGAGGTTTCTCCACCTACAAGGAGCAACAGATCTAGCCGGAGGTTATCTGGGGCTTGATCCACCGACGGATTCTTGGATTAGTCACCCGTCTGGGGTGGATACCAAGTAAATCAGGTTGTTAGCATTATTCTTATTTTCCTTTACATATTATTGTTTCCGCTGCGCTAACAAACTTGTAGAGAAACGACCAAAAATGTGCTATTCACCCCCCTCTAGCACGCCACATCAATCCATCAGTTGATATCAGAGCGAGTACCGCTCTTGATCGGACTAACCGCCGAGGGAGCACACGCTAGAGGAAGAAGAAAATGGAAGAAAGGGGAAGACATCAACACACCACCATCCTACAATCATGAAGAATTCGGCCATTGGAAGGCAAGGATGAAAAATTAGCTAGGGATGGATTGGGAGTGCAGAATGATCATTGAAGACCCCTTTGAAATTCCGAGAGACAAGCATGGGAAAAGACTTCGTCCTAGATATTGGACAAATAAACAGCAAGAGCAATCTAGGGCAAATGAAAAGGTAATCAATATTTTGATTGATATTTTGCCTAAAAATGTGTTGAGTTGTGTAGGAAAATATACAAGTGCTTATGAGTTATGGAGCAAAGTAGAAGAACTTCACAAGAACCCTACACAAGCTCAACTAGTAGAAAAACCCGAAGAAATAAGCTCAAGGGTCCAAGAAGATCAAAATGAAGGAGAAGCGTCAAGTTCATCAAGTGAGGAGCCATTCACATCATTCGAAGAAGAAGAAGTATCAACATCAAGGGTTGAGGGGGAGGAGAGAACCTCATCCGCACAAGAGCAAGAAAAGACTTCCACCTCCACCAAAGCTAAATCAAAGGAGCATATTATATGCTTTGGTTGCATCGAAAAGGGGCACTACAAGGACAAGTGCCCACTAGGTAAAAAGGAGGTAATTCCTAAACCTAATTTCATTTATTTAAATTCTAACATGAGGTGTAGGAATGAGAAGGCTAAAAAGGAGAAGAGAAGGAATATTCGATGCTTTACATGCGGGGAACTAGGTCATTACCATACAAAATGTCCAAGGAAAGGAGAGTTGAGAAAGATGGAGCATCTAAGGAAATGAGAGAAGGAGGAAAAGGAAAAGAGGAGCTCACATCAATGGGGAGCTACAAGGGTAAGGGAGGTAATCCCTAACTCTATTTATGCTCAAAGTTCTTCCATGAATGATAGAAATGTAAATAATTGCTTGCCTAGATGTAATTTTGGTTTCAAATATCATAATAGAACCAAAAATAGTTTTGCATGCCAAAATACTCAAAATTCTATGTTTCATGATAAACCTAGGAATTCTAGAACCAAGGACCAAGGCATAAACCCTAAGAAAAAGGGGAATATGTCTAGAAATATGGGTAGATCTAGAGATGATCAAGTTAGATCAAATGATCCTAAAACTAGGAAATTGGAAAAAGAAAATCAAGTCTTGAAAGCAAAACTTGATCAACTGGAGAAAGACCTAGATAGACTCGTTAGGAGGTCAAAAGGGTCAAGGATAATGCAAAAATATCAACCTCTTAGAAATGGTAGGCAGGGTTTAGGATATCACTTAAAAAGGGCAAATATTGATAAACTATCATATTCAAGGATGCCTTATAACTATGGAAAGGAAAAGGTTTAACATGGCAAAGAAAAATCATTTGAGACAAAAGATAAGGGGTTGACCAAGCAAAAGGTCTATAGGGTTAAGAGAGTGAGAGTAGAAGGTCAAAAAGCACCGGAGGAGCACCGGTGTGGTCTTGCATTTGTAGATGAGTTACCTAGGAAGGTAACTAGGGCTAGGAGCTCAAGGGAGAGCACTAGAAGTTAAAATGAGATCCATGGTCAATGGATCTCAGGAGGTATCCTTCTAGGAAACTAGATGGACTATAAGGTGTACCAAGAGGTGTAAAAGGCTAAGGTTAGTCTTAATCCTAGAGAATTGACACACTACAGGGAGAGTTATAGAGTAAAAGAAAGAAATTGGGATTTTAATTGAGAGAAATTGGTTTTAATGCCTAAATACCATATAACCTGATGCTATGAATAGATTATGAACAAGTATGGGAAGAAGCATCAAGGTGAGGACAAAATTAGAACTTTTAGGAAAGGTTTCATGATACAATTTAGAAAATTTGAAGTTTGTATCAGTCTTGGGATTCGAGATAGTTTGATTGAAATTATATTTTTCCCAGGTAGAATAGGATCCACAAATCTTACCACAAGATTTCAGAATTTTTAGAAATTTGTGGAATTATTAGTGCATTACTGAATTTCGGCTTGAAAAATAAAGTTGCAGATACCAGTCACCAGCCAAATGACAGTCGACTAGGTCAGAGTGTAAATACATTCTGTGGGTTTTCCCAGGCGACTGGCCTCCTCCCAGTCGACAGGGACGCGGGTTTTATAAAAGGAAAGGGCGCGCCGGGGGGAGCCAAACTCTAGTGTTTTGTTGATTTCCCCGACGATCCTCTCCTCTCCCAAGTTCCTCCTTCGTCCTCAGGCCTTTCTAAACCCTAAAATCCCTCTCTAAGTCCTCCTCTAACCCCGATCTACCTCTAGGGTTTGTTAAAACCTCTCCTCTTCAAGTCGTACTCTCAAAATCAAATCATCATGAGGAGATTGAAAAGGTATTGTTGGTTAAGGTTCCTTTTCACATTAAAACCAAGTTTTGGCACTAACATGATGTTTTTGTGCATGTTCTTTAATGTTGTTTCCTTTTTGGGGGGGTTGTCTTGGCATGCATGTGTGTGTGTGATTTTTAGGATGACCTCTAAGAGACCAAGGGGTGAAGGATCATCCCAACAAAGTCAGGGAGGGTCAAGGTTTAGGTCCCTGGAATGTAAGAAACGGTTTGAAGAAAATGAGTTCGTAGTGATGAACTGCCGATACCTAAATAAGGCCTTCTTTCAAGAGAAGTCGCCTCAATTAACTGAAATGATCACTCATTTTCAACTGGATCAGCTGGTCTATTGCCAGCATGACATAGATATTGATTTATGTACAGAGTTTTACGCGAATTTGACCTGCATTGACTCAGATAATAATTTATATGTGTCTCGAGTAACTAGTGGTCCTATTCCTTTCTCAGTCATGGGTCTAGCTGGGTTCCTACAGTGTAGAGCATCAAACAATGCATCCACTTACTTTCCCACTGTTGTCGAACCATTAGAGTTTCCTGGAGTCACCATTGATCAAATACATATGCATTATTTTAGAAGACACAGGAATGAGTCGGAGCGTCTTTTTGATGCTAAACCCATGAGACCGTTTAGCCATGTATTATATAAGATCGTCATCGAGTGCATTTTGCCTATTATCACCAAGGGGAGGTCCAAGATCAGAATCCCACATTTGGTGATGATGTACGCTTTGGAGAGGAGGTTAGACATCGATGTTCCTTACAGGTCTTTAGTGCCATTTGTCATTCTTCTCATAGTGTAAATGGGAAGATATATATGCCTTTCTGCCATGTTCTGACCGAGTTTTTCCATTTACGTTTTGGCATCCGTGTGGGTAGTGGTCAGGTCAGGCACCTGTCCAAGGACTATCACCAGATTGGCACTCGCCAATTGTCCTTGGCAGGTATTGAGAGTAGGCAGGGCACATTCGTCTGGAAGGAGCGTCTAGAGTCATCTAGTTCAGATGAGGAGCCTGGCGAGGTGGTTACACGTGCAAGTACACCCAGCTTCGATCCGATGTCCACAGGCTTCAGGAGGATGTTCACGTCATCCTAAGGATATCCACAGACTTCGGCAGACGGAGCAGAGGATTGAGACAACAGTTGATAGGATTACCAGCCGCCAGGATGACATGTATGAGATGATGCAGCAGTGACATCTCGCTTTTCAGGGTCCTCCTCCTCCTCCTCCTCCAGGCGGTGACGTTTTTTATCAGGATCCCTGAGCGCCCGTTCTCCCCTACTCGTTGGTTGGAATGATTACCCCCCCCCTCCCCGGAACTAGGCGACTTCCAGGGTGATGAGGGGTACCAACGAGCTAGGGTCATCTTAGCTGGGATGGAGTTTCATAGACCGGACCTTGTCCATTGTGAAGGCTTGCTCTATAGAGCGGGGATCAACCCCAAGGCTACCAGCCTTAACCGTGACCTAAGTAAGTCTTCTTTTTGTATTACAGCTTGTTTATACTAACTGATACTTTTTTTTCGTTCTCTTTGTAGAATCCATCATGCTTACCCGATCGATGAGCAAACTGCTCAAATGGGAGCTAGCGGATGAGAAGGCCCTGACATCTTAAAGAGCTCAGGAAGACCCACTCCCTGTGTCTTCTAAGGATTCTGAGAGGACCCACAGTCAAGAGCCTCCTACCTTGGAGCTGCCCACCGCTCGGGAGGCGAGTCCCTCCTCCACTACTGCTGTCGGGCTAGGATACCAATGCCCAACTAGCACTGGTTCCTACCCCCAAGGTCGTATTACCTCAAGGGGTCAGCTCTCCACCCCCGTAACACAGACGCTTCCTTCTTCCGGCCGAAGAGGAAGAGGAGGGCACACCGCCAGTTCTTATTCAAAAGTCGGATTCTGCTCCTACCCTCCGAAAGAGAAAACTTCGGTCCAGAGGAGTTCTTGTGGCAACCTCTGACGACCCCTAGGGGCTTGTCCCACCCTCCAGGTGCTTAAAGGAAGCATCCACGGCTGCCGAGGGGCCCCCGAAAGAGGTTGCGCTATCTTATGCCTCCTTGGGCTCTCCCCCAATTCTTCTATCTCCTGGGACTATCCGCCAAAAGTGCAAGACAGTTCGCTTTGCCCAGCCAGAATTCATTGGCAATCATCTCCGCAGAAAAATTCAGGTTGTGGATAAAGCTGATAAGATCGAATTCCAGAGTCTGCAGATCAAGGAGCTACCCCAGGGGGTTCAGGCCATAGATGAGACTTCCTCAAGTACGGATGACAGTTTCTCAAGGCCATCCTTTGTACCTGTCGAGGATACTCTCCAAGTAGACCCCCCTACCATCGTCCATTCTTCCGAAGTCACCTTGGGGATCCCTTCCCCCTGGAGTCGGGAAGAGATCAAGGAGCACACTGAGGGTTACGTGGCTTCTCTCAAGGAGGTGGGCTCAGCTGGAGTGGTAGCCCGACTATATGAGTCTCTTTTGAAGGTACAACCTTAATCTCTCCTCTTTTTATTTTAATAAATCTTATGATTTTTCTCACATAGGCCATGTCCGAATGCCTGACCCTCGGTCACTGACTGCTCCTCGAGCCAGAGACTAAAGCACTGCGACAGCGGGTGGCTGATCTGAAAGCGAAGATCTGGCGAGTCCAAAGGGAGGGACAAATCTAGGCCGAGGTTACCCGAGACCTCCGAGCCAAGTTGGAGCATTCGGTTAGCAACTCTCGGGCTCTAGAGTCAACCTTGAATAGTGTCCGGCATTGGGAACATCTTTTGTCAGAGAAAACTAAGTTCTCTCTCAGCAGACGTGGCTCAATTGACGCTCAATTGACGCAGGAGAGGGAGCAACTCCAGGCTCGAGAGACCAAATTGGAGGAGGATATTCGCCTTCTCGAGTCGTCCAAGGCGGAGCTCAATGGCCAGATCAAAGAGTAGACAACCAAGATAACCAAGAACAAAGCGGAACTACAAGCTGTTGCTGCTTATGTATCTGACCAACAGGAGAGCATCTCCCGAGCTAAATCTCTTCTGTCGACAATCCGAGAACAACTTGAAGAAGCGCTCATAGCCTGAGACAAGACGTTAGCCGATATTCAAGAAATAAAATCTGATCGGGACTGGGTCCTCCAAGAATTAAAGGACTATAAGGATGGTGAGGAATCTCGTCAGTCTGAAATGGAAGTTACAGTCAAGACCAAGTTTCTCCAGTCTGAGGAGTTCGGTGATATCATGGCCGGGCAAGTACTGAAGCGATTCAAACAGGGCTTTAATGAAGCTTTCCAACAGATTGAGCGAACTAGGATACTGAAGCCAAGTGTCACCCTGAACTTCCTTAGTGTCGGCCAAGCTTGGAGGAACTGTCCGCTGAAGAAAAAGAACTTTAAGGCAATCATTCTTTGTCTTTACTGTTTGCCTACCAGGCCTTTATATTGTAAAGCATGTACTCTTGTTTTCTTGTCTTTCTTAAATCAATATACTTCACTTAGCACCCTATGTCTTATATTTCTTCCTTTATAATTCTTTTGAATGTAACTTGTACTTTGTATGTCGCCCTATCAATGTAATGTCAACACCAATCTCTTTCTTGCCGAGCACCCTTTGCTAACCCACGCTTAATACTCTGGGGAGTATCTTTGGCACCACAAGTTGGCAGGATCTCGACTGCTCCTGGTCGGGCATGCTCAACATCATGGCCAGGTCTACACAACTTGGGCATTCTCAGCACCACAAGTTGGTAGGAATTCGGGCTGCTCCTGGCCAGACATCCTAAGCACCCCGCCAGGTCTATACATCTTGGACATCCTCGGCACCACATGATGGTAGGAACTCGGGCTGCTCCCGGTCGGGCTTCCTAAGAGCCCCGGCCAGGTCTACATATCTTGAGCATCCTCGATACCACAAGATGGTAGGAACTCGGGCTGCTCCCGGCCGGCATCCTTAGCATCTCGGTCAGGTCTACACATCTTGGGCATCCTCGACACCACAAGATAGTAGGAAACTCGGGCTTGCTCTTGGACGAGCATCCTCAGCGCCTTGGCCATGTCTATACATCTTAGGCATCCTCGGCACAACAAGATGGTAGGAACTTCGGGCTGCTCCCGGTCCTCAGCACCATGGCCAGGTCTACACATCTTGGGCATCCTCGGCACCACAAGATGGTAGGAACCTCAGGTAGCTCCCAACCGCGCATCCACAACGTCTCGACCATATCTACACATCTTGGGCATCCTCGACACCATAAGATGATAGGAACCTCGGGCTGCTCCCGGCCGGGCATCCTTAGCGCATCGGCAAGATCTACACATCTTGGGTATCCTCGGCACCATAAGATGGTAGGAACCTCGGGCTGCTCCCGGCTGGGCATCCTCAGTGGCTCAGCTAGGTCTACACATCTTGGGCATTCTCGGCACCACAAGACGGTAGGAACCTCGGGCTACTCCCGGCCGGGCATCCTTAGTGTCTCGGCCAGGTCTACACATCTTGGGCATCCTAGGCACCACAAGATGGTAGGAACCTTGGGCTGCATGCTTCTATTGGCGAATAACATTTTTCCTGTTCATTTAATTCACTAAGACCCAAGCAAATACAAATATATGTATAAACATAAATATTACATGACCGGCTTACTAGGCGCGGTAAGGTTGGAGGTGACTTGCGTTCCATGGTCTCTCTAGTCTTTTGCCATCAGCATCTTGCAAATAATAACTGCCATCCGTGAGTTTTTCGACAATCGTGTAAGGTCCACTCTATTGAGGTTTGAGCTTTCCGACGTCGCCGACCAGCTTGATCCTTTTCCACACTTGGTCTCTGACTCGGAAAGTCGGGGGATCACTCGGCGGTTGTAGACTTGTCGCATACGTTGGCGGTACGCAGCTAGTCGGGCGACTGCTTTGTCATGCACTTTAGTCACCAAGTCTAAATCGAGTAGTCGCTCCCGGTCGTTATTCTCCTTAGTGTAGAGTTGTCACCAATTTGATTTGTCACCTATCTCAACAGGGATCATGACCTCTGCGCCATAGACCAGATTAAAAGACTTTGCCCAGTTCCCTCTTTGGGAGTTGTTCGATAGGACCACAGAATGCTCGGGAGTTTTTCGACCGAACTCCCCCCAATATATTCTAGCTTTATCTTGAGTCCTCTGATTATTTCTCTATTGACAACTTTAGCCTGGCCGTTACTTTGTGGATAAGCGACTGAAGTGAAGGCCTAACGAATACCCAACCCTTCACACCATTCTTTGAGTTTGTGGCTTGCAACTTGTCTACCATTGTCTGATACCAGCTTGTATGGAATTCCATATCTGCAGACAATATCTTTCCAGTGGATCTTCATCACAATAGCCTCCGTAATCTGGGCGAGTGGCTCGACTTGACCCATTTGGAGAAGTAATCCACCAGCACCAATAGGAATTTCTTTTACTGTGGCCCCGTTGGAAAAGGACCTACTATGTCCATCCCCCACTGATCGAATGGGCAAGAGATTGTAGAGGCTCGAAGTAGTTCAGTTGGGCGATGAGCAATATGCTGATGCTTTTGGCAAGCTTCACATCTGGCGACAAACTTGTTAGTGTCTGCTTGTAACATGGGCCAAAAATATCTAGATAGAATAATTTTCCTAGCCATTGATCAACCACCGATATGACTCCCACAGATACCTTCATGAATTTCTCGCATGATATACTCAACATCCTCCGGTCTAACACACTTAAGTAATGACATGGCGAATGATCTCTTGTAAAGTTGTTCTCCAATTAACATGAACCCAGAAGCCCTATGACGAAAGAGTCGGACTTGTTCACAACTTGCATATACTGTTCCATTGCGTAGGAACTCTATGTAAGGTTCTCTCCAGTCAGGTAGTATAGTATCAGCAAGTTCTCCATCTATCTGAGCCACGATTCCCTCCTGGATGATAGGATATTCAATGTCAATAATGCTAAAAAGCTTGCAAACTTGGCCAACTCACCCGCCTTGATATTATCTGCTCGGGATATTTTCTGCAGGCGTTCATTCCGAAATTCAAAATCTCCTTCGAGCTGTTGTGACACTAACTGAGAGTCAAAATATAATAGAACCCGAGTGACTCTGACCTGCTTGGCTACTTGTAGCCCAGCTAGTATTGCCTCATATTCGGTTTTATTGTTGGTGGCTCGAAAGTTAAGTCAGATGGATAATTGTAGAGTATTCTCCCAAGGTGAGATCATTAAAATTCCAATTCCGCTTGATCTGTGATTGGATGAACCATCAACGTAAACGTAAATCTTCCAAGCTTCTTTAGATTCGGGGTAACTGAACTGCTTCAAGCATGAAGTCGGCGATAGTCTATGCCTTGATAGCTGTTCGAGGCTGATACTTGATCCCATACTTGCTTAACTCTGCGATCCACCTAATCAACAACCCCGATGCCTCAGGATTCATGAGAATGCGTCCGAGTGGACTATTAATGAACACAATGATGGGATGCATCAAGAAGTAAGGCCTTAGTCTCCGTGCTGCTAATACTAGTGCATACGCTAATTTCTCCAAGGTGGTATACCGAGTCTTTACATCATTAAGAAGGTAACCAAAGAAATAGATAGGATATTGAATGTTACCTTCCTCGCGAATAAGCATGGAACCTATAGCTTGTTCACATGCAGATAGGTAGACAAAGAGTGTCTCCCCTTTCAGTGACTTATATAATATGGGGAGTCCAGATAGGTATGCCTTTAATTCTGTAAAGGCCTTCTGACATTGGTTATCCCATTCGAATTTGATAGCTTTCCTCAAAATTTTGAAGAAAGGCAGAGTTCTGTCGACTGTCCGAGATATGAATCGGGATAAGACTGTGATCCTTCCATTAAGCCATTGAATCTCTTTGAACTTGCTTGGAGACGACATATCTAGAATAGCCTATACCTTCTCAGCATTTGCCTCAATTTCTCTTTTTGTTACCATGTATCCGAGGAAATGCCCACTTTTTACCCTTAACAAACACTTAGCTTTAGTCTATTAGCCCTTAGGGTGGCGAACGTCTCCTCTAGATCTGTAATCATGTCTTTCCCCTTCTCCGTCAAGACCAAGATGTCATCAACATAAACTTTGATATTTCGACCAATTTGATATTAAAACACTTTGTCCATCATACACTGATAAGTCGCTCCCGCATTCAACATTCTGAATGGCATGATATTATAGCAGTAATTGTCATCCACAGTTACGAAACTTACTTTCTCCTGGTCCTCTCGAGCAAAAGGAACCTGGTGATATCCCTGATATACATCCAATATTGAAATAAACTCACAGTCAGAAGTTGAATCTACTAGTTGTTCAATGCGCGGCAAGGGATAACAGTCTTTAGGGTATGCTTTATTTATGTCTCGAAAATCTATACAAACCTACCATTTTCTTCTGGGCTTAGGGACCAATACCATGTTTGCTAACCATGTCGGGAATTGTACTTTCCGAATATGCCATGCCTTTAGCAGCTTTGTGACCTCTTCTTTGATAATTTGATCTTGCTCCGGGGCAAAGTGCTTTCGCCTTTGTTTTACTGGTCGAGCTCCAAGAGCGATGTGCAATATGTGCATAGCCAAGGTAGGAGGGACCCCTTTTATCTCATCTGTGGTCCATGCGAATACATCATAATGACGAACTAAGCAGTTGACCAACCTGTCTCTGCACTCAGGGCTCAGGTCTGTAGCAATTCGTATAACTCCTCCCTGCTGATGCGGGTGGACTTGAACTTCCTCGTGTTCTAATGCCCTACGCCCTCCTTGGGCTTCTTCTTTCACTCGGGATCAGTTAGGTCGATCTTCAAGGTTTCATGGGCCTTCATGCTTTTGCGAGCACTAGTTCCGACTTCTCTATTATAATAATGCCGGAAAGCTAGTTGATCCCCTTTCACCTCAGTCACCTGATCGCCCATCGAAAATTTGATTTTCTGATGATAGACTAAAACTACAACTTGGAGTAAGCTGAGGGCTGGTCTCCCCAGAATGACATTATATGATGATGGGACGTCCACTACTATGAAAGAAGTTCTCCTCGTCCTTTGCAAGATGTCATCCCCAAGAGATAGGGACTACGCGATTTGTCCTATCGGCTACATCTGATGCCCCATGAAGCCAAACAGCGGCATAGAGATGAGGCATAGCTCTCCATTATCTACTTGCATTTGGTCTAGCGCGACCTTGTATAGGATATTGACGGAGCTTCCTGTATCCATGAAAATGCACTTAACCTCATAATTGGTTATGTGAGCAAGAATTACTTGTGCATCTTCATGAGGAGCTTTAATGTCTTCTAGATCGTCAGGACCGAAGGAGATGACCAGCCCGCTACGCTTCTCCTTGCTCATCCCAATTACGTAGTTTACCAACTTATACGTCAGAATCATTTTTGGCAGATTGGATTTTTGTTTGTGATCAGAATCTTTATTTGATTTTCTTAGTTTTTTTCAATTGCATTTTGGCTATAGGTGTTTGAAATTACTATGATGGATGATGAAACAAACACTTCATGTTTGCCACTTAATGAAATGGAAAATCAATTGCAAAATGATTCCTAAGTGTTGGGAGAGTCGTCTAGCTCAAATGAAGCTAATACTCCATAATTTGGGATGAAGTTTTCATCTGAAGAAGAAGATCGGGATTTTTACAATTCTTATGCACAATCAGTTGGTATTGGTATTTCTAAATTGGGATTAAAAAAGGGAGATGATGGAAAGCAGAAGTATTTCTCATTTGGCTGCTCAAAAAATGGTAAGAATGTTCCTAAGGGGAAAAATCTCTTTTATCCTAGACCTTCAAGCAAAACAAATTGCAAAGCTAGGATTAATATTATTGTTCAGAATGATGGATTATACTCTGTTAATGGTGTTATTCATGAACACAATCATGCTTTAAGTCTAAAGAAGTCAAGACATTTTAGATGCAATAAAGTTTTAGATGCCCCAAAAAAGAGGAAATTAGATCTGAATGATCAGGCAGGAATCACTTTAAGTAAGAGTTTTCATTCACTTGTTGTTGAGGCGGGTGACTATGAAAATTTGCCTTTTGAGGAGAGAACGTGTAGAAATTTTATTGGTGAAGCCCATAGATTAAGACTTGGTCACGGTGATGCAAAGGCCTTGAATGATTACTTTTGTTGTATGCAAAGTAGAAATTCTAATTTCTTTTACATGATTGACGTGGATGATGATCATCACATACGAAATATCTTTTGGGCTGATGAAAGAAGTAGGGTTGCTTATGATTATTTTTCTGATGTAGTTACATTTGATACTACATATCTTACGAATAGTTATGATATGTCGTTTGTGTTGGAACTTGGATGGCTAGAGAGGGGGGGGGGGTGAATACAGCCAGACACTCAAATCGCTTTCTCTTTTACACTTCTCTGCAGTTAGGGTTAGTAGCATGATGTGTGAAACTCATGTATAGTTTTGGGGCATGAAATATATATGCATTTCATCTTGTTTTTATCTTATTGGAGGCACATTTGATAGTTTTTACTTGGTTTAACATATTTTGGGCGAGGATACTGCTGTGTGTTGGATTTTGATGACAGGATGCACAAAACCAGTCGAACCACTCAACACGTGAAGACACGCCCGTGTCTTGGTTAAGCACGGCCGTGGTGTTCCTTGAAAATTTCGTGCAGAGTCCAGCGACCAACATGCTCAAGGCGTGTTGGTTAAGCACGGCCGTGGCACATGAAGAGCACGCCCGTGCCAGTTAAGCACGGGCAAGGCATGCTACTGAAGAACGAGAAGTCGTAGAGAACACGTCCGGGACGTGTCGATCAGCACGGGCGTGCCGCTGAGATTCTATAAAAGGGGAGAAGACCTAAAACCTTGAGGAGGCGGCGGAAATCAGGGAGAAGCTTGCTTTTGTCGAGACTTGGAGGGAAAAACACCATCAAGGAGGATTTGTAATGTCTATTTCCTATCTATTTGTCGAATTCTCCGAATTTATGGAGTAGTCGTGTAAATCTTAGGAGGAGGGAGTAGCCCTAACTATTTTCATGATTTGTTATTAACTCTGTTTGTTCGATTACGCATATCCTTGTTGGTTGTATCGATTGTTGAATGATGCTTTGATTTGTTCCTACGAAAATGGTAATTGTTTAGATAGGCTTTGCGGGATTCATGTGACAGGATCCAAAGCAGGTAAGAGTCATCTACGTACGTATGCCATAGGACTAGAGATGAATTAAAGTAGATACATTAGCGTGATCTTCAAAAGAGGCCGTCGATAAATTAGGAATCAGCTTACGAATCTGGTAGACGTTTAGATAGGTCTGCGGGAATCTAGTGACAGGATTTCAAAGCATGAAAAGATCATCTACTTCGGAAACCTTGATAGGGGAAGTTGCATTCGAATAAAAGAAACCGACCTGGGTATAAGTAGTCGTCAACGGAGAACTGTCATGATAATAGTTAGAATGGTGAAACCGTAATCCTAAGATTGTCTTTTATCCCTCAATACTTTCGCTGATTTTCGATCGTTTGAATTGTTTGACTTAGAGCAAATTTATCATTAGATCAATCATCTGGATAATTAAAACTCGTAAAATTCTAGTACTTGTCCCAGTCCCTGTGGGATCGATATTTTATTACTTGACGACAAACCGTGCACTTGCGGAAATAGTCAATCAAGTTTTTTGGCGCCGTTCCCGGGGACTGTGTCAATATTGGAATATTGCAGTTTGATTAATCCAGATTTCTGCGTTGTTGTTGGAAGTATACCTTTCTCGTTGAATGCTTAGGTCAGATCGAGAGGGAGTCCTTCTTGAAGCTGATCCTGAAATAGAACGAACCTTTCAAACTCTGAGACGACTTCAAAAACAACGAGAAATGGCTGATCAAGAAGAGAACAATCAGGTAGAGAACAAGCCGTTGAGAGACTATGCTGCGCCAAGTGCTAGAGGCCTGAGATCTAGCATTAGAAGGCCTCCAATTGAAGCAAACAACTTTGAACTGAAGCCTGCTTTATTGTCTATGATCCAACAACATCAGTTCGGAGGAGCGCCTACGGAGGATCCAAATCTTCATCTGGAAGTGTTCCTGGAATTCTGTGAAACTCTCAAATTTAATGGAGCCTCTGCAGATGCGATAAGATTGCGACTCTTTCCTTTTCCTTAAGGGACAGAGCAAGAGCTTGGTTACATTCGCTTCCATCGAACCTGTATCACAACATGGGAGCAACTCGAGCAGCAGATTTTTAGACAAGTACTTTCCACCAAGCAAGACCGCTTCACTCCGTAGCCAAATCACAAATTTTGTGCAAAAAGATGGAGAATCTCTTTTTGAAGCTTGGGATCGATTTAAGGGACTACTTCAGCAATGCCCACATCACGGACTGGAGCCATGGCTCGTAATCCATACTTTCTATAACGGAATTTCCTACTCCACTAAAGTCTCTTTAGACTCTGCTGCAGGTGGTGCGCTCATGAACAAAACCTTAGAGGAGGCATTCGATATTATCGAAAGCGTGGCGTTGAACCATCACCAATGGGCGAGAGAGAGAGAGAATCCCGCTCGATCGGCAGGTAAGTATGAGGTGAGCGCTTTAGACAGCCTTGCTGCAAAGGTTGATGCATTAACCTATAAATTTGAAAATTTTAATGTTAACGGTGTTTCTAATATCATCTGTGAGATTTGTGGAGTGACAGGACATTCGGCCATGAATTGCCAAGTAGGAGTCACGCAACCCCACTGGAGCGCAGGTGGAAACAAGTTGAAGCGATCAATAATTTTGCTCAAAGGCCAAACAACAACCCGTATTCAAACACCTACAATCCAGGATGGAGGAACCACCCAAATTTTTCTTACAGAAACAATCAAAATCAATCCCGGGGTAGAATAATTATGGAGCATCTGGAGGATTTCAGCAAGAAAAGAAGTCTAACCTGGAACTTATGATGGAAAATTTCATTGCTAGCCAAACGAACAAAATGATGACTTTCGACAACACATGGTGGAATCTAATTGGAAGCATTCCGAGACAGCCGAAGGAATCTCCCTATTATCAGGTAAAGATAGATAATTTGGCAAATCATACTAAAATGTTGGAAAATCAACTTGCGCAGGTCGCCGATTCGTCTTCAAGAACACCGGGGAGATTTTCGGGGAGACCAGAAACAAATCCTGTGGAGCATTGTAACGCGATTACCTTGAGAAGTGGGAGGAGAGTAAATGAGCCTAAGGAAGACCCAAGCTATTTCCTGCCAGTGAACAACACGCCCAGGACGTGCTGATTAACACGCCCGTGCCGATCACCGAGAGAGCTGCCAGTGAACAACACGCCCAGGACGTGCTGATTAACACGCCCGTGCCGATCACCGAGAGAGCTGCCAGTGAACAACACGCCCAGGACGTGCTGAAGAGCACACCCGTGCCCGTGTCATCCTCTGCCACTGATGAAAAAATACGCCTGAAAGCCAAAGAATCCATGCACGAGTGGAAAAATACGAACCACCGATTCCATTCCCCCCAGGAGGATAATTAAGGCCAAACTAAGAATGAACAATTTGGTAAGTTTCTTGACATTCTAAGGAAGTTGTATATTAACATTCCATTCACAGAAGCTTTGCAGCAAATGCCCACGTACTCAAAATTTCTGAAAGAGTATTGACAAACAAAAGAAAAATTGAGGAGTGTGTAACAGTGGCATTGACTGAGCAATGTAGTGCTCTAATTCAAAACAGGTTACCCCCTAAACTCAAAGATCCAGGTAGTTTTTTCAGTCCCATGCATGATTAGGAATCATAACTTTGATAAAGCTTTTTGTGATTTGGGAGCTAGTGTAAATCTTATGCCATTTTCATTGTGTAAGAAATTAAACTTGGGTGAATTGAAAATTACAACACTAGCTTTGCAACTTGCTGATCGCTCTGTGAAGTATCCTTTAGGTGTATTGGAAATGTACCTGTCACGGTTGGGAAATTTGTTGTTCCTGCAGACTTGTTGTCCTAGAAATGGATGAAGATCCATACATTCCTATTATACTGGGAAGACCTTTCTTGGCCACTGCAGGAGAAGTTATTGATGTTAAAAATCATAAGTTATCGTTAGCCGTGGGTGGCGAAAAAATTAAGTTTGATTTGTCTAAAGCTATTAAAACAACCCTTCCTGGAGAATGTGTGTTGCAGGATTGATGAAGTGCAAATGGTTGAGGAAGAAGAAGAACCGTTTCTCAAATTCAGTGATACACTGGACACATACTCGGATGAAGAAGACGTTGAAAAGAGCAAGGATGATGGTGGACAAGTAAACCTTGCGCCGGCATATGACTGAAGAAGCGAGGTTAGAACAAAAATCACTGGAAAGTGAAAACCATGAATTACCGCAGGTAGAACTTAAACCTCTTCCATCGACCCTCAGGTATGAATTTCTTGGTGATAATTCTACATTCCCTGTGATTGTAAATGCAAGTTTAAATGAAGTGGATACTGAAAAGCTGCTCCGTGTGCTTAAAATGCATATTAAAACCATAGGGTATACCATTGAAGACATCAAAGGATTAGCCCTTCATTGTGCATGCATAGAATTCTACTCGAGAAAGATTTTAAACCTTCAGTTGAGAGACAAAGGAGGCTTAATCCTAATATGAAGGAGGTGGTCAAGAAGGAGGTTTTGAAATTACTGGATGCAGGAATAATTTATCCAATTTCTGATAGTGAATGGGTAAGTCCGGTTCATGTTGTGCCAAAGAAAGGTGGGATGACTGTAGTTAGAAATTCAAATAACNCGTATCACCAAGATCACCAAATTGGCTTCCCAACCCGCAGTTGGACACCAGTCGATGTTGCATATTTGACTTCTCTAGCACCTCTAGCATGGCTTTCACTACCTTGGCCTTTGCTTGGAGTCAGTGTATATCTGCACATGCACCTTCATATCCTTCCTGCATTCTCGTATATCCGTACGTGCACCTTCTTCATAGTCTCCTAGTGTTCGTGTTTATCCGCACAGGCATCTCCTTTATGGCCTTCGCACTATATACTATCTTGTTCTCCTCATTGGCCTCTCCCCCACCTTTATTAGAGGGAAATCAAGATTATTAAAGACATTGGTGTAGCTAGGATTTTAATCAAGAGAGGCGATTTTTAAAAAATTTAAATATTAATATAGATCAATTTTCTCCATTCAAATATCTGAATTTCGAATTTAAGTAGTTAAAAATGAACTTAAATTCTAAATTTTCAATTACAACACTTGATTTTATTGGAACAATGATCTATCATTCATATTATATTCGAGGATATTCTTTCTTAATTAAGTTCACTACAATACTCATTTAAATGAGTATCAAAAAGTGATGGATGGGGTAGAGATGGAGGATGAGATACATGTTTGAAGCAAATTTATCTCATATCTTTTTAAAATATTTCAATATTACTATTTCACTTAATTTATCATTAGCATAATAATAATTTAAAAATAAATAACAAAAAAATGGATATTTTTTTTTTGCCGATTTGAATGTCAATTGGAAGGAGAAGCCAAAATCTAAGATAAGTGTCCTTTTCAGGTCCCTGCTCAATACATTGTGGTCTATTTGTTTGAAAATGACTTGGACAAAATATTGTCCATAAAATGAATTCTTCACTATAAAATTGCAATTGAAGGACCAAATTCGGTAAGTTTGCCTAGGGAACAGTACAGAAGCCATACGATCTTGCATTGACGGTTAAACATACATAGATATACCTTTTGAGACAAGCTTTTCTCATAAACTCCAAAAACTCAAACTTGGATCCAGCAAGAATTGCACCAATAAATTTGAGTACGTGACTCTACAGGTGTATATTAAGCACATAGATTTGACAAACGTATGGCATCAGCCTAGTAACACAAAGCCTAATCATCAAAATAACAATAGCACCTCGATGCAAAATACTAATAGTGCGGAACAAATTAACTACTTTCAATTCTATTGAAATATATATACTCCCAGACCAATTAGCTAACATTAACGTCTGAAAGTTACTAGTGATAAATTGTGGGTGGAGATGTTCATTCTTGTCCATCAGCAGCACGAAGGGAACCAAGTTGCACCGGTGATTGTGTTCCAACGACCTTTGACGATCCATAAGCGGACACATCGTGTCCCTGAGTTTTTTCCTTTTCGATTTGGTCCTTTATCCAAAAATATGTAATTCTCAGGCCATCCTGTGGAAATGAAAAAATTCTGCATCGTTAAGCTCCAATTTAACAGGGCTGAAAGATTTATTTGCATAACATGTACCTTGAGTTTCATGGTTGGAGCCCAACCAAGCTTCTCTTTGATCAAAGAGTTGTCAGAGTTGCGACCACGGACGCCCTCAGGACCAGGAATGTGATGGATTGGAAGGTTCTTATTTTCAAAGCTAAGTACTATTTCAGCCATCTCATTCATGCTCACCATTTCATCACTACCAATGTTCAAGGGTTCTCTGAAGTCTGATTTTGTCAATCTGAACAGACAAAAATAAAAGAGAATGCTGGGTGTAACTTCTATATCAGGTATCAGAGTTGTCCATATCCAAACCTTGAACAAGAAGTTGGCAGAATATCTAGGCTTTGGATTCAAGTAATAGTACATCATTAACACATAAATAGATGGCATTTGTCATGGCAATTACCTTAAAACACCTTCAACACATTCATCAATGAAGGTGAAAGATCTAGTTTGCAGGCCGTCTCCCCACATCTCAAACCTATCTGTGGAAGTCAATGCTTTGCGGCAAAAGGCAGCTGGGGCTTTCTCCCTCCCACCTGTTACAGGGAATTTTAAAAGTTATGATAATTCCAAGGAGATTTTGTAGCAAATAACACATGATGACGTACCTTTCCAAGTTCCAAATGGGCCATAGATATTATGAAATCGTCCAATCCGACACTCAATGCCAAAGTCCTTATTGTAGTGCTTGCACAATTCCTCAGTGGCAAGCTTTTCCAGCCCGTAGGCGTCTTGAGGCTACAGTGATCAAAATCAAATATTAGATTGTTATCAAAATTATAGTAAAAGCAAGAACTGACAATCTTTTTTAACTACTAGAGACCGCAGATAAGATCAAGAATCTCATTTTAATGTCTTTTCTATTACAAACCTCAGCAGGCCAAGCATCAGATTCCTTCAAGCTTACATTAGTCTCCAACTGCTTGAACTCAGGGTAGATGCAAGCACTTGAAGCGTAAAAGAACCTGCATGTATTCACATTCAAGTGGTATTCATATTAGCAAGTTAGCATACAAGAGAATTTCACAAAAGTTGAATTTCATAAAATATTAAGCATGACCAGCAGACATTAATATAAAAAGGAGAGATCAATCTTTGACAAAATGAACATGAAAAAGAAGAGAAAAATATTCAAGGATTAGCCAAAAGTACCCTTAACCTAAAAGGCACTGACTAGCATTCAACTTCATTCTGGCAAGGTGTCAAAATTATTTGATGTGTGTTGGAGCAGGTGCAGAAGATATAAGTGGACCATGTAGGTCATGCTTGGTAAAGTAGCAAGTGGGAATATACTGTAACCTCCAATCCAAACAACCAAAATTTTGTTGTCAACTGAATATATTACTCATAGATCAGGTGCTCTTTTTCAACTTTTCCTGTGATTAATTCTGTTGATTTCATTTCACAAATCATTTGTCAAATACTTTTCTTGTATCATACAGTAAGATTTTGACAGGCCAAGTAGGTCTGCTTGATAAAACTAACAAGCAGGATACAATACAACCACAAATCCTAACTACCAAAATTTTGACGTTGACTGAATACATTACTCAAATATTAGGTGTTCTTTTTCAACTTTTCATGTCATTAATTCTTCCAATTTCAATTCATGAAACATTTGTCAAATACCAGTGGAAAGTATCATCACTCCTGAAAAAAGTGCCATCTTATGCTGAACAAAACTGCAGGTTTTATTTTTCTTGTATTACACAGTAAGATTTTTTTGGATAAACACAAAAAACGTATGATCTTCACAAGCATGATAGTCCTCATTATACTATTTAAACTCAACCATATGCAGTTCATCATCTTGTTAGACAGCAGAACCTATGTTGAGAATTATTGAGCGCACATGTTTTAATGCAATAAGCATAAAACCAATAATTCAAATAGGAGAATAAAGATGAAACTATAAAGTACCTTTTCACACCATTAATCCTTGCAGCTTCGATCATGTTAAAACTGATCATAGTATTATTGTACATAATAACTGAATGATTGGACTGAATGAAACCCATTCCTCCCATATCAGCAGCAAGATTAAACACATGGTCTGCTCCACTTGTGACCTTCAAACAATTGTCCATGACCCTCAGATCAACAAGATGGAATTCATGACAGAACATATCCTCAGTCATGTGCTCATTCTTCTTCCAATCAGAAGCAATAATATAATGACCTTCACTCTTCAAGCGCCGAGCAATATGTGATGCGATAAAGCCACCGGTTCCTGTGATGGAGATCCGCAACTTTTCAGAAGGCCAGTATGGTTCCCTCTCCAAGTTCGCATAAGTGAATTCCCCATAGTCAGTCACATTATTTCCAGTAATACCCATCCTGCAACATATTTTAAATATACACATTTTCAGAAAAATAAAGCATAACAGTTGCATGGAAAAAAGAAAATACCTGTGAGTTACTGTAATTATTTCACATGAATAATTAAAAGAACAAGAACAAGCGAATCAACCAACAATGAAACAAGTACGACAAGAAGTGAGAAACTAGCAGGAAACATATATAACTAAAGAAACGGGAAACACAAAACAAGGGCAATTCCAATATTCAAAATGGCATAAGTATTTCCATATTAAAACCAGATTGGGAACAAGTAAACAACCAATGACAAATTGAACAGCACCAGAGAAACTCTCAAAGCGGGACATGTTTACGATGTCAACCTAACAGTAACATATTAAAAAATATTAGAAGTAAAGAAAATGGAATAATCTCGTCGAAGAAGGAGAAGAACAATCGCTGTTCAAATAAAGGAAAGCACTCACCTTATTGACAAGTTACAGTCTAACAGACCAGTTCAAGGTAAACATCAACTGTAATCAGATGCACACACAAAAAATAAATGCACATCAGTTTGCAAGTTGAGCGCTAGAAAATTAACAACCATACCAAACAGCAATGTCATACGAATACGAATAACAATCCATACCTAAAAAAACCACAAATCAAAGATAGAAATACACAGCTAAGAGCACAAAGATAAACAACGCAACACAAAAGGAAAATATGAGGGAAAAAAAGACATAACAAAACATTGGCACGGTCTCGGTCCCCACCGCATTAACTTGCTCCATAAACAGTCAATAAACACGCAAAAAAGGCACACATAGCTACCATGCATTAAAATGAGCAAGACGAGTCCGAACCCTTGCCCGACGCCGTGTACCACAACAAGGACAAGAAGAGGATGAGAAAATTAACACGCCGAGAACAAACTTGAACCTCGGGCGAGCAAGGAGACTTACCTCAGCGGAAGGAAGGAAGAACTGAAAAGAAGTCGGAGGGAGACGAACCTGAGAAAAGAGATGAGATCTCGCCGACTACTCGAGGTCCACGCCTCCTCAATTAAAGGAGAGCGGAGGCTTGGGGCTCCTCTGGCTTTCAGGTTGATATAAAATTAAAGCGCACCTCCTTCGTTTCATGTTTGTTTTCCAGCTAATGAAATTGACATGCAAATGGACCCAGAAGACAAATGTCGACGCTGATTGGTACATTCGGCGAGGCCCACAATGTATATCCAATAGAAAACGACATGGTGTATCAATTTGGTAACACACCGAGATGGCAGTCGTTGGAATAGTTAGGCGTCGGTGAAACGGGAAAGGCTGCAATCGAACGGTAGAAAATGTTGACACGTTCTGATAGAAAGAAACTGTATGGGCGTGTTTGATTTAAGGTTATTCATTCTTAGTTGGTTTGTAATTTTTCTCAATTTTAATTTTTTTTTATTCTGAAACATCAGTAAATGTAATAACATCCCATCCGAAATCAAAATATCTCGAGCATCATCAATTTTTCTAGATTCGGAATGTTAAGCAAAAATAAATTTTAAAATTATTCTCGGAGGTATTGAAATCGAGTGCAAAAGCGACAGTAGGCGACTAGGCGTAAGCATCGTCAGAGGTGGCAGCAGATGGCCGAATGGCGATAGCGAGCGGTAGATAAAATAGTGTGTTTATCCTCCCATCTTAGTATTTGAATTAATAATTTTTATAATTTATTTTTTTCGTATTATTTCTAAAATAGATCAACGGAGACACCGAAACAAATGAATCATTTTTTATTTTTTTACCACTAAGATCGATCCAGGACGGTCATTATTGAATTACTAGATTATAAGGTATTTTTTTTGGAGTTTAAATAATCATCAGTTGCATGACGAAAGTTGTATTGAACTGAAGAAAAAGGAGGCTTGAGTCTTCCGAGTCTAAAAGTTGGAACTTTGTATTACTTATGAAGATTACGTGGAACTTATACTGTTACACGGTAAAAAGGATTAGTTATTGATTAATATGGAAGCATGTAGTTTACCATATGAATGGAGTTGATGAACATATTGGTAATCTTTGCAGTAAATTATAGAAATAACTTTGCAAGGCAACTTCCTAATATGCCTAAGGAAAACAATAGTTGACGAGGTTTTTTTAACCTCGAATAATTGGCTCGGTCTCACAGTAATTTTTCACCAGCCACTAGAATAAATCAGGAAGCGTTCACGATGAACGATCTAGAACCCAACGTCCCAAAATTCACTTATTATGCCTCAGGAGTACATTGTTGCCCTTGTTATGGATCGGTAGCTCAATTCAATTTTGAATATAATTAATTTCAATTCACTTTTTCTCCTGATTGTTGGTTTTGTATCACATTTTTTGATTTAATTAAGATTTCAAGGGTTTGAGTTAAGGGTTACTAGAGCTAATAGTTATATTCTAGATTTAGTCTTGTCTGAAATATGAGTGAAATTGTTCACTGTTTCTCTCAATTTGGTGTTAGTGTATATACAATCCTAGGATTTTATTAGGGTTTCCTTGGGGTGGCCTTACTCCTAGTGTTTGGATGCCAAATCAAGCTTTAACATGAAACTACTAATAATTATTGATAAATTCATGAATACAAGTGATATTATACTAATTTATAAGATATTATAGTATTAAACATAAACTTTTTAATATATGAACACAAATTATTTATGTTATTAAATTTTATTTTATTTATAGTTTTAACATATTTAAGATAGAATAAATAACTACAGATTATTGATAAATATTTATTCATAAATTATACCATTATAAAATAATATTATTATATATTTTACATTTAATGTATTTAAAATCTAATTATTTAAAAATATGTTTTAAAGCTTAATTTTTTATTACAAATAAAATGTTAGTTATAAAACTTATATTATTAATAATAGTTATAAAATATTCATAATTATTTTAAACTTTTTAAATATTGCTTCTTCAAAGATATCTCTAAAGATTAATTATATGAATAATTTCTTTGCTTATGCGTAGGTTATCAGGCAGAGTGAAATTGTGATGATGACCTCATGTCTCTTTGAGTAAAGTGTCTACATGGACTAATGGTTAATATATAGATAATATTATTTTAAGATTTGATTTATTTTTTCCACACATTAGTCATAGTATTTGGACTAATAGCCCTCACTATTTTACCTTCTCCATATTAATCCTGGGATATTAATTCTGGGATAGGAAGTGTTGTGATGAGGGAATCACTTTTTGCCACCTCTGAAGAGATAAAGTGCGGGGTTACGATGTAGCAAAAGGGTCATTAGTTGTCATCCCAGGCATTCGCGGTTCAATCCCCAGTTACCGCAAAGAAAGTGCATTGATGGTTAATACGTGGATGTTGCTATCATCTGAGGAGATGAAAGTGTGGGGCTATGATGCAACGGAAGAATAATTAGTTGTCATCTTAGGCATCCGTGGTTCGATCTTCCGCTATGACATATTTTGCAAAAATAATTCCTCCAAATGGGACGCGAACCAGTGGACGCTAGACTTTTGGATTGTCTTCAGTGAGTACTTTTTGATTTATTCTGACGGTCAATGGAAAATTTTCATGAAATCAGATCGATAATCGAGATTCGATAATACTCACTCTCATTGATCCTTTTTTTTTAATAAAGATGAAAGCCTTAAAAGTGTCTGTATGTGATCGTAAGTTTTAGAATCCTGATCTTGCATAAAATTAAGTTGAGTAGAAATGTACGATCCTATGAGAATTTTTGAAAATTTTATAATTAATAATTCATATAGAAAAATTGGAGAGGAGTATTTTTATCTTCTCTAAATATATATATTATATATATATTAGAGAATGAGAAATCGAATTGCTCGTAATGCCTCTATCATGCAAAGTTTTTTGAAATAGCAGAACCTCAGCAAAACGTGGATTATCAAATCGGAGAATAATTAATACTAGTCCAAAACAAATAGAAACCATAAAAGCACGCACCTTCGTCAATCTGCATATTAAGGATCTACAAAGCCGGAGCCCACCAGAGTCTGGACGGATTCGGCGTTGTGGGCATTTGCGGCTGTAGTTCCGGGGTCGCTGTCGAGCCTCCTGGTGAAGAATCCGTCGGGAAGGCATTGTCGGTCGAGTCTCTCTTGCCGCCGGTGGCAGCCTTGGCCGTACGAGGGCCATCTTCATTGATATCGGCGGTTTGCAAGATGAGACGATGAACGATCGTTGGTTGCCCACGACTGCTGCGGAATGGAATGAACTCAATGAAGCGCTAATCTCTATTAAGCAAAAAATGACCTAACAATATTTCGGATTGGGCTGGTTCTTTGGGCCGAAACAGGCCACAACCTAACCTAGTTTAAAGGTTACAAAACAAGCAATAATCCTTATTGTTACTATACGATTCTAACTCTCCTTAAAACGATCTAAAATGACCCTGGATCTGTTTTGTATATCCGGATCATAAAATCGTATGATCCTACGACTAGAATTGCGATTTTACAAATCATGCATGTGACACTAAATCCATATTCTTCTTTTGCTGAAGCATCCCGCCAGCGACTCTATAAAGAACAAAAGGTTACCGTCCTAAGTGTTGTTTCTAGTTCCGCTGCTGACACATGCATGCAAATGCCCGCAAGCGAAGCAAACATCTGCCGACTTTGGTCCCTTCCAGTCGCTTGCTTAATTCATTACGCATTCATGGAGATTAGTTTTTGTGACGACGCCATTTCAAATAGTTTGGCTGTGTTTGTGGAAGACAACTGTAATGGTAGTTGTGGTTACCATATCACCAAATGATGATAAAGATGGTAGTGTTTTTAAGTCTTTGTGGACTCTGGTGCATGCTATCGTACGTCTGGATTTATTCATCCATATATGTTGGTTTGTAATTAATCATTTAGTCAGTATTTGTTCCTTCTTTGGCACAATTGCTTAATTATCCAGGTTCAAGTCTCATGTTTGGAAGGACCATGAGAGTGTTCCTATCTTTTCAATCACATTATGGTTTGATTTAACAAATGAGTTTATTTGTTGGCATAAACATGACTATTACTTTTCAATTAGTTATTTTTGCATTAATTGCAGCTTCATCAGCTTTACTGATTAATGCATCCATTGTATTATGTCATTATGAATTGTATGAGTGTATTTGATAGTTATTCTTAATTCTTTCATATTTTAAACTTTTTTTTTTACTTTCCAAATCCAAAAAATGAAATCCTCCTTTTTAAGAAATTTGGATCGTGAGCCCGAGTTCCAAAAAATTAGTAAAAAATGGTGCATCTCTACCTTTCACCTTGGGAGGAATAATGCTCTATTATTTTAGCTTGATGAGAAAATGCATTCTTCTGCAAAAGTAACATTCAATAATGATAAAACCTATTCTCTGTATACTATAATTTTCATTAAGCTGAATCTGATGATAGTCTTATCTTTTAGTGAAAACACATATTTTCATATCTATTACATTTCTTTCCTAGAAGCACACACACGATATATATAAGGTTTAGAACATCGAATTGAACCAATCAATTCGTGAAGCATTCCAGTTAAAAAACAGTAAAAGTGAGAATCAAAATTAAAGAAAATGGTTTTAAAACACTATCGACATATTGACAAGAAGAAATATATGTGGCCATGAGCAACAACATTTTCTAATAATTTTAACTGAAAGACAAGCCGAGGCATAGTCACATGCATGGAATACCAACTTTGCTTGGGACAAGAAGAAGGTGGGAGGGTTCTCCAACACTTCCTTGGCATCTATATATCACATTCTTCTCATCGCGTTGCTTGTGACCTCTCTATCTCTTCTGCATCAGTCTTAATTAAGTTTCTCATCCTGCATTTCACGTAGCATTTGCTCTGTTCACTTGAAATTTTGTCTCTGCAAATTGGCGTAAACTTCAACCAGTCAACCCTCCCCTCTCCTCTATTCTCATTCAAAAAAATTTGAAATGTATGAGTTATGAGATTGTTTGCGTTGAGGGTTCAAGTCGCCGCTATAAGAAAAAAGCTAAAAGACAACGTTTTTTTACGTGTTATCTATGTGACTGAAAAAACATTGTTAAAAACACCGTTGTTAAAAGTCTGCTCAAAGACAACGCTTAAAAAGTGTTGTCGTTTCATACAAAGACAATATTTTTGCAACGCTTAAAAAGCGTTGTCCTTTTTTTTACAAAAACAACGCCTTTGCAACGCTTAAATAGTGTTGTTATTTTTTTTTTTTGCAATATCCCCGCTTTTACAACACTTAAAAAGCATTGTCGTTTTTTACAATAACAACTCTTTCACAACGCTTAAAGTGCATTGTCGTTTTTGCAATGCTAATACTTTTACAACATTTAAAAAGTATTATCTTTTTTAAAATATATTTTTTAGCAAAAGATACAGAAAATATCTACAATCTTTACAAATAGTAAATATGAATATCCACAAACAGAAAATATGAATACGAATGATGGGGTGAGCACCCCGTGGCTGACACGTGGACTTAAGAAGCTATGTGGCAAAATCCATCGAGTCTGGATGACTCTCTTTCCTCGACTCCCGAGGCCCCCTCGGGAAGGTAGATTCCCGAGGCCACCTCGGGTAGACATACTCCTGAGATTGCTCCAGGAGAACACACGCCCGAGATTACCTCAAGAGGTCGGGACCCCGAGATCAACTCGGGAAGGTGATAGTCCGGGACCTCGCCCGGGCCAGAGGACCCCGAGATCACCTCGGGGTAGTGGAGCCCAAGGATCACTCGACTTCCGACAACTGACCCCTTTCTCCGGACTTGTGGATAATCATCACCCATTATTATCGGATACTTATGATCCATACTACACGGCCATTAAAGCCTTAATTGGTGCAACGACTTTGATTTAATGGCTACGAAGATCGTTACAAAGATTATCCAGTAACCGACGATCAAGGAGACGTGGAGAAGAATGTGGGGGCACGTGTGACCACCACCTCAGGTATAAAAGGTACTCCAACCCCCTAAGTAAGGGGGTTACTCACATTCTAACTCGCACTTTTGTCCTTGCTTTCTTCCATCTGAGAGATTCAGGCACTGACTCCAACCCCCCCCCCCCAACGATTTTCACTACCTTACTACAGGCTCGGCGAACCTAGCTTCGCGCTAGCGATTCTCACTGCCTTACGACAGGCACGGCGAACCTAGCTCCGCGCTAGCGTTTCATTTATCTATTCGCCTTACGACAAGCTCGGTGAACCTAGCTCCGCGTTAGCGATTCTCACTGCCTTACGACAGGCTCGGCGAACCTAGCTCCGCGCTAGCGATTCTCACTGCCTTACGACAGGCTTGGCGAACCTAGCTCCGCGCTAGCGATTCACATTGCCTTACGACAAGCTCGACGAACCTAGCTCCGCGATAGCGATTCTCACTGCCTTACGACAGGCTCGGCGAACCTAGTTCCGCGCTAGCGCTTCATTTATCTATTCACCTTACGACAGACTCGGTGAACCTAGCTTCGCGCTAACGATTCTCACTGTCTTATGACAGGCTCGGCGAACTTAGCTCCGCGCTAGCGCTTCATTTATCTATTCGCCTTACGACAGACTCGGGGAACCTAGCTTCGCGCTAGCGATTCTCACTGCCTTACGACAGGCTCAGAGAACCTAGTTGCACGCTAGTGATTCTCACTGCCTTACGACAGGCTCGACGAACCTAGCGCCGTGCTAGCGCTTCATTTATCTATTCACCTTACGACAAGCTCGGTGAACCTAGCTCCGCGCTAGCGATTCTCACTGCCTTACGACAGGCTCGACAAACCTAGATCCGCGCTAGCGCTTCATTTATCTATTCGCCTTACGACAAGCTCGGTGAACCTAGCTATGCGCTAGCGATTCTCACTGCCTTACGACAGGCTCGGCAAACCAGCCTCCGCACTAGCGCTTCATTTATCTATTCGCCTTATGACAAGCTCGGGGAACCTAGCTCCGCGCTAGCGATTCTCGCTGTCTTAAGACAGGCTCGGCGAACCAAGCTCCGCGCTAGCGATTCTCACTGCCTTACAATAGGATCGGCGAACCTAGCTCCCCGCTAGCGCTTCATTTATCTCTTCGGCTTATGATAGGCTCAGCGAACCTAGCTCCGCGCTAGCGCTTTGCTTATCTCTTCGAGTTACGACAGGCTCGGCGAACCTAGCTCCGCGCTAGCGCTTCATTTATCTATTCGCCTTACAACAAGCTTGGCGAACCTAGCTCCACGCTAGCGATTCTCACTGCCTTACGACAGACTCGGCGAACCTAGCTCCGCGCTAGCGCTTCATTTATCTATTCGCCTTACGACAGGCTCGATGAACCTAGCTCCGCGCTAGCGATTCTCACTCGCCTTACGACAAGCTCAGCAAACCTTGCTCCGTGCTAGCGCTTCATTTATCTATTCGCCTTACGATTGGCTCAGTGAACCGAGCTCCGCGCTAGCGATTCTCACTGCCTTACGACAGGCTCGGCGAACCTAGCTTCGCGCTAGCAATTCTCACTGCCTTACCACAGGCACGGCGAACCTAGCTCCGCGCTAGTGCTTCATTTATCTATTCGCCAGACTCGACGAACCTAGCTCCACGCTAGCGATTCTCACTGTCATACAACAGACTCGGCGAACCTAGCTCCGTGCTAGTGATTCTCTCTGCCTTACTACAGGCTCGGCGAACCTAGCTTCGCGCTAGCACTTCATTTATCTATTTGCCTTACGACATGCTCGGTGAACCTAGCTCTGCGCTAGCGATTCTCACTGCCTTACGGCAGGCTCGGCTAACCTAGCTCTGCGCTAGCGCTTCATTTATCTCTTCGCCTTACGATAGGCTCAGCGAACCTAGCTCCGCGCTAGAGCTTCGCTTATGTCTTCGCCTTACGACAGGCTCGGCGAACAAAACTCTGTGCTAGTGCTTCATTTATCTATTCGCCTTACGACATGCTCGGCGAACCTAGCTCCGCGCTAGCGCTTCATTTATCTATTCGCCTTACGACAAGCTCGGGGAACCTAGCTCCGCGCTAGCGATTCTCGCTCGCCTTACGACAGGCTCGGCAAACCTAGCTCCGCGCTAGCGCTTCGCTTATCTCTTCGCCTTACGATAGGCTCGGCGAACCTAGCTCCGCGCTAGCGCTTCATTTAACTACTCCCCTTGCGACAGGCTCGGCGAACCTAGCTCCGCGCTAGTGCTTCATTTATCTATTCGTCTTATGACAGGCTCGCTGAACCTACCTCTGCGCTAGCGATTCTCACTTGCCTTACGACAGGCTCGACGAACCTAGCTCCTCCCTAGCTCTTCATTTATCTACTCCCCTTACGGCAGGCTCGGCGAAGCTATGCCTCGCCTCGAAACTCACAGAGTCTTTTCGACTAATTCAAAAGACTGTCTTAGGCCAAGGGGCGAATGTTTCGATTTCTCGGACCCAACGTGCTGCCAATGAAGCAGTAAAGGATATATATAGACCACCATAACATAGCTTCTTCGCTACTAGTCTAATCAATCAGTCAAACTTCCTTCGATTAGACTTGAAGGGAGGGATTTATGATGGGGTTGAACACCCCGTGGACGAACGTGGACTGAAGAAGCTATCTGGCAGAATCTACCGAGTCTGTACTACTCTCTTTCCTTGGCTCTCGAGGCCCCCTCGGGAAGGTGGATCCCCGAGACTACCTCGGGTAGACCTACGTCTAGGATCGCTCCAGGAGGATACACGCCCGAGATCACCTTGGGAGATTAGGTCTCGAGATCTCCTCAGGAAGGCGAGCGCCCGGGACCCCCGGGCCAAAAGGCCCCGAGACCACCTCGGGGTAGCGGAGCCCAAGGAGCACTCAACCTTAAGTAACGATCCCTCTTTCTTCGGATCTGCGGATAACCATTACCCCTTATCGCGGTGTTATCGCGGTGTCATCATAACCCATAATTGTAGCAACGGTCCGAACTTAATGACGGCGTGAACCGTTGCAAAGGTTATCCTGTAACCGACAATCAGGGGACGAGGCAATGATCAAGGAGACACATGAGACAGCTGTCGCAGGTATAAAAGGTACATCAACCCCTCCGGTAAAGGGATTACGCATTCTCTTCGCTACTCATTCATTTTTACTACTTACTACCCCCTTCTCTATCGAGGCATGACTTGAGCGTCGGAGTGGGCTCCGCCGGACAACCTCCGGTGTGTTCCTCTAACGCTCGTGTTGATCTCGCAGGGCGCAGAGTTCCTCCCCTCCTGTTAGCATCCACGTGGGCTGAACCTCGATGACTGACCATCAACGTCGATTCCTTCTGGAATAATGATGATTCTGAAAACGTGATTATTCTTGAAGCTGATTTTCACAGACGAATTTTAAAGAAGATAAGAAATTTTCAAGACGCGGAGATATTATCTCTAAGTTTAGCGGAATAAAATTGATTCAAAATAAAAGAAAATACCTTAACATCAATTAAATAAAAGTTTAAATAATTTTAAAACTCTAACTATGTAAAAGATATAAATAATCCTAAAACAATGACAAATATTATTCGTAATCTCGGAAAAAATTTCAAACTATATTTTTTAGTCTAAAATTGTGCCCTTATAACTTACACCATATAATCAATTATAGATTTATAAATAAGTTTTGATTTAATATATTAAAAGTCAGTGGTTTAACTTAGTAAAAAATCATGGTCTCGGATCCTCTACATTTGACAAAATTGAGATATAATTAATCTATGACAAAAATTAGTATACAAATGGGTTACACTTGCATGACATATTGACAAATTTATCATAAAATATATTTTCATGAATTTCTTGAGAACCTTTATAATAAATGGAATATACATAATTATTATGATCAATCATTTACTCTTTCTTAGTATTGGACCATAATGAAATATCTATCTATACCAATACCATAATATCAAATTTGGGTCTATGTAAGTAGGAAACAAATAATATCTATTTTTGGTTTTATCGTCGACTATGATCGAGTTTGAATCTAAGAGAAATTTTAGATAAATTTTGTTGCCCTAAAATTTTCTTATCTTTCCTTAATCTGGATGATAATAAGGAGGAAAAAAATGGTCAAAAGAAAGTAATATTTTAGAATTTTATTAATAATTTGCTTATGTTGGTGGGGATTCTAAATTTTATTAGTCCTTATGCAAGGAATTGCAAAAAAAAAAAAAATCAACAAAGATGTGAATTAAGAATGATTGGTGGACGAATTATGAATCTATATGTAAACATAAATATAGTTATAAAAGTAGTTTAACTAGCAAAGGTTTGGAACTTAGTTCTATTCTAATTAAGAGAAAATTATTGATTGCATATATACAAGGTTAGAACTGATGTTTTCTTGATAATGTAGTTTAATAAAAAAAAGTATGTATTTAAAGATTATGCATATAAAAATGAAAAATATATCTTATTTTAAGTGAAAATTACATTTTTAGTCTCGTAAGTTATAATTTTTTCAATTTTTATCAGGCTATCTAGAAATTTATATTCTCAATATATTAATTTACATTATTTTTCAATTTCGATCATTTTATCTGAATTCAAATTGATCATCGGTAATTGCCTAGTTGGCGGCGATAATGCTGATATAAAAAATGAATGCAGACATTTTTACTTTTGGTGGACAAATTACTTACGTGATAAATTTTTTAAGTCCACCTTAATATTAAAATACATCAATTTAAAAATAAAAATCAATAAAATAAAATTTTTAAAAGAATAGGGGATTTGGTTTTTGGGGAGGGGGATGTGGTCGGTGGATTTAAAAAAATTTGTCACATAGGTGATTTGCCCATCAAAAGTAAAAATATCTAAATTTATTTTTCATATAAGCATTGCCTCCACTAGCTAGGCAATTTATCCGTGATCAATTCGAATTCTGGACAAAAAATAATTGAAATTGGAAAACAGTACGTTTAATGTACAAAGAATATGAATTTATAGATAACATGATCAAAATTGAAAAAAAAATATAATTTACGGACTAAAAATATAATTTTCTCATTATTTTAATCTTAATATTTGGTATTCAAATCCTACAATATAATTATATGTAATTAATGAGAAGACATAATCCATAAATGTCTTGACATGTAGCTTAATTAAGTTAGGTTATACTTAATAAATATAAAATATTCACAGTCAATTTTGATTTGTTAGTTGAGTAATTGTATTTTGGTCTTCAAGTTGTGGATGAATAGATCACTAAGCTTAATAATATTCAACGGATAAAAAAATATTTATTTTATGATGTCTTATATCGTACTCCTTTGAAGGTCTTAAGCGGGAGGGAATTTTACTCCTTAGAAGGTTTTTTTATGATATTTGGGAGAATTTTTGTTTATTTAAAAGTGATTTTTATAAAGATTTTTTTTAAGTCAGCGAGAAGTTAAAATATGGAGTGTTTGGAAATAGAAACTAATAGTTGATGCAAACTAAAGTTTGAGTGTTTGATAAATAAATACTTTAAAACTTAATTTTTTGTTAAATGACAATAATATCCTTAAATTATATAAATTATTTTTTTAATTATCTTAATATAATTTTAATGAATCATCAATAATGATGTATTTATATAATTATTATTATATTTTGTATATTGTATCAAAATTAATTTTTTTTTATAACATGAATGTTTGAAAAAATATATAAAATTAATAACAATAAAAAATGATAAAATTTATATAAATATACAAAATATGTATAAAATTTTTGAAAATATAAATTATATAAAAATATAAAATATTATTTAAAAAATAAATACGTATAATAAAATATGATTGAAAAAGTCATAAACTTAAAAAAATGTGATGACCATTATTAGGGATATAAATATCAAATTTTAATTTTAAAGCATAAATAAAGAAACAAGAAAAAAATATTAAATTATTGCTCATGACTTTTGAATAAAAATTATAGAAACTAAAATAGAATTTTCTAAAATAGAATTTGATTGATTCTAAGTGAGGTGGACTCCCAAGAGCGAAGTAGTCCCTCGAGTGCTACGAGCTGCAGATGCCGACTCTGATCTGCGAGAGAATGACCGTTAGTAAATCCGCAGGAAAAAGTCCCCGGTAAGGCCCTCCGACGATCAAGTCAGTCCCGATAGAAGAGCAAGAGAGCAATGTAAGTGGAAGAAAATACTATTGAGCGTACCTGTGCGACGAGAAGCAAAGGAACTTATATAGCTGAGGGAGTCGGTAGCTTCTGCCCAGCCTGCCACTTCCTGTCGTAAGCGAGAGCAAGACAGGGTGTGACCAGTAGTGACAGGGTCAAGTCAAAACCATCTTATCATATCTTAACATGAGTAAACATATTGTAGGGTGTAATATTCCATGTTGAAAACAAAATTACAAGTAACTAGTTCAAGTCAAAACATACCAACTTGTAACGATTTTTTTTTTTTTTTTTCAATTTGCGAGCGTTAGGTCGGCTCCCTTGACTATCCATCCGACCTTGACTATATATCCATCCGACGGATTAGCAATCCGTCTTCAGTCAAATTCCAAGTTTGATATCAACCGATTGCCCTTTTTGTTTACTGACAGGATCAATATAATATATATGGTTTGACTTGGATGTATATTTAAATTAACGATGTTAATTACATTGAGTGTACGTACAGGTTTGTCGTACTACGATGGCTTTGATGCAAAAGGGCAGGTTGCTCGAATCAAGTGATGATAATTAAGTTTGAGAGCAAGAGTTCAGATTATTATAATAGAAAACTACAAATCATTCCAAATTCCAATCGACTTTATCATGTCACTCAATTATAATAGAAAAATATAGTTGACTAGATAGATGAAGGGTATTCATAACAAAATTCATTGTTTGAAGTCCAGTTGAATCGAACTGTTCAAGTTCATTAGAATAATGAGTATCCAAAATGAAGATATAAGTGTTAGTCTAACATTCACATTTGAGTCATCAATTTTATTAGAATATTATTCTGGTCGTCAATTAGAAGCGCCGCAACCGCACTGTGATGCCCATGACGAGATCTCTCCTCAAGGGTACACATATGCCGGTGAGGTTCTGGGGAGAAGCGGTTAGATGATGTGTGAAACTCATGTATAGTTTTGGGGCATGAAATATATATGCATTTCATCTTGTTTTTATCTTATTGGAGGTACATTTGATAGTTTTTACTTGGTTTAACATATTTTGGGCGAGGATATTGCTGTGTGTTGGATTTTGATGACAGGATGCACAAAACCAGTCGAACCACTCAACACGTGAAGACACGCCCGTGTCTTGGCTAAGCACGGCCGTGGTGTTCCTTGAAAATTTCGTGCAGAGTCCAGCGACCAACACGCTCAAGGCGTGTTGGTTAAGCACGGCCGTGGCACATGAAGAGCACGCCCGTGCCAGTTAAGCACGGGCAAGGCATGCTACTGAAGAACGAGAAGTCGCAGAGAACACGTCCGGGACGTGTCGATCAGCACGGGCGTGCCGCTGAGATTCTATAAAAGGAGAGAAGACCTAAAGACTCAGGAGGCGGCGGAAATCAGGGAGAAGCTTGCTTTTGTCGAGACTAGGAGGGAAAAACACCATCAAGGAGGATTTGTAATGTCTATTTCCTATCTATTTGTCGAATTCTCCGGATTTATGGAGTAGTCGTGTAAATCTTAGGAGGAGGGAGTAGCCCTAACTATTTTCATGATTTGTTATTAACTCTGTTTGTTCGATTACGCATATCCTTGTTGGTTGTATCGATTGTTGAATGATGCTTTGATTTGTTCCTACGAAAATGGTAATTGTTTAGATAGGCTTTGCGGGATTCATGTGACAGGATCCAAAGCAGGTAAGAGTCATCTACGTACGTATGTCATAGGACTAGAGACGAATTAAAGTAGATACATTGGCGTGATCTTCAAAAGAGGCCGTCGATAAATTAGGAATCAGCTTACGAATCTGGTAGACGTTTAGATAGGTCTGCGGGAATCTAGTGACAGGATTTCAAAGCATGAAAAGATCATCTACTTCGGAAACCTTGATAGGGGAAGTTGCATTCGAATAAAAGAAACCGACCTGGGTATAAGTAGTCGTCAACAGAGAACTGTCATGATAATAGTTAGAATGGTGAAACCGTAATCCTAAGATTGTCTTTTATCCCTCAATACTTTCGCTGATTTTTCGATCGCTTGAATTGTTTGACTTAGAGCAAATTTATCATTAGATCAATCATCTGGATAATCAAAACTCGTAAAATTCTAGTACTTGTCCCAGTCCCTATGGGATCGATATTTTATTACTTGACGACAAACCGTGCACTTGCGGAAATAGTCAATCATTAGACATGCTATTTATCTGCTGAATCGTCTCCCAACTAAGGCGCTAGGAGAGTGTATCCCATTTGAAGCTTGGATGGGGAGGAAGCCATATGTCGCCCACTTGAGAGTGTTCGGTTGTGTTGCATATGTGAAAAACACAACCCCTCATCTGAAGAAACTTGATGACAGAAGCTCACCCATGGTATACTTGGGTGTCGAGGAAGGCTGCAAAGCTCATCGGTTGTTTGATCCAAGCCATAACAAGCTACAAGTAAGTAGAGATGTCATATTTCAAGAAAATTCTGAATGAACATGGAATGCAGGTGCTAACAATGAAGAAAACTTGCTGAATTTTATGATGTTGGATCCGCTCTACTCCGACGAGGCGATTGTTGCAGCAGACGTTGAGACAGGGGCGGAAAATGTCATACCATCAGCAACAGTCGTGGTACCCCTGACAAGAGCGTCAAGTCCATCTACACCATCATCGAACTCGAGTCCATCTACACCATCATCGAACTCGAGTCTATCTACACCATCATCGAATGCCCATGCAACTACCTCGACTCCGGTAACAAACGCGCTTGATTCTTATGAAGGGCCAGTCCGCTATAGGTCCCTTGTCGATATCTACGCCAACACTGAGGAAGTGGTTGGTATTGATGAAGAAGAGGAAGAGCTGATGATGGTGGTGTCTGATGAGCCAACAAGTTATCAAGAAGCTGCAACTGAGGCTTGCTGGTACGAAGCAATGGAGGAAGAACTGAGATCTATTGAGAAGAACAAGACTTGGACCCTAACTGAGCTCCCATTAAGCCGCAAACCTATCGGCCTAAAGTGGGTGTTCAAATTAAAGAAAGATTTGGCGGGGAAAGTCGTTAAGCATAAAGCAAGATTAGTGGCTAAAGGATATGTACAAAGACAATGCATCGACTACGAAGAGGTATTTGCACCTGTCGCTAGACTTGACACTATTCGAGTTATTCTTGCGCTTGCAGCAAATTAAAGCTGAGAGGTACACCATCTAGATGTGAAGACAGCATTTCTTAACGGAGAGTTGGAAGAAGAAATATATGTCAACCAACCGGAAAGGTTTGAGGTACAAAATCAAAAATATATGGTGTACAAGTTATCTCACTACAAAAATAACATGGAATAGCGACGGCAATAATCCGTCGCTATTCCGTCGCAACATAGTAATAGCGACGGATTAGCGACGGAATTGCCGCCATTGGCTGAGAACTCGTCGCAGAGCTTGTTAGCGACGGCGTTTTTTTGATCTCCGTCACTATATTAGCGACGGATATTTAACCCCGGTCGCAAACACCCCAAAAGTGGCCGGGAAAATAGTAGCGACGGATGGTCAAATATCCGTCGCAAAAGTTATGTGGTAGCGACGGATATGGTCAAAGGCCATCGCTAATATATCGTAATAGCGACGGATACGGTCAAAAATCCGTCGCTATTACATCGTTTTAGCGACGGTAAAGTCAAATATCCGTCGCTATTTGCGACGGATTTTTAAAATTATCGGTCGCTAAACCTGGAAATTTTTGGCAGCCAGTAGCTGTTTCTTCTACTTTCCATGAATACATCAATAACATAAACAAATATCAAACAGGAATATATATTTCAACATCCAAACATTCACAATTATAATCCAAACATTCACAATTACAATTCAAACATTCAGAACAATCCAAATATTCACAATTACAATCCAAACATTTATAACAATCCAAACATTTACAACAATCTAAATTTTTGTTTCGAATTCAATCAGATCGAAACAATCATTTCGAAATGTGTAGATTCAATCCACTATTCATTCCAAAGTTTAATTTCCAAACTTTTACAATGGAAACTTTGAAACAAGAGGAAACTTATACAATCTAAATTTTCAAATCCAAAAAAGAGTAAACATAAGATGTATTCAAATGTAACAGAGTAAACATATGTATCAACACTTATACACTTTTCAAGCAAGTAAATGTATATATGAAAAGAAAGTAAACATATATAAAAAATCAGAGTTTCGTAGAGAATCATTATGTACATGAATATCAGAGTGAATAATGGATGGAAAGGAAAAATATTCCTGCACAATAGAAGATAAAACAATAAGAAAGCAATCCAATACAGAAATAAATATGAATTGATAACAATAAGAAATAACAAATGAAGTAAGCATATATAATAAAAGATAACTCGATCTAATAGAAGAAAAACAACAAATAGAAGATAACTCTAATAATATGAAATATGTAAATGAAAACTAAACTATACCGGAGCAAGAGAAGAAATATTAAATATGTATTAAATATGTAACTCTAATACCTTTCAAGCAAGAGAAGAAATCTGAACTCAACTCTGATAATGTAGAATCTGTAAACATAAATGGAGTAATAAGAAAATAAGTTATTATGGATATAATAACTTAATACATTGTTACTGAAAAAATGGGGGAAAAATTGATCATACCACTATAATAGCTCTACTCCTCTGTGGGATGCTCAGGATCCTGTGTATCCTGAGACTCAAAACGATGGGCGGGAGCGGGAGCGGCTGACATCTGTGTATCCGGAGCGTCAAAACGAGGGGCGGGAATGGCTGGCATCTGTGTCATGGGCGATAGATGCGCTGCAAAAGCTCGCATGTGACGTAATATCTCGTCAGTGTGTGCCTGGTGAGCCCGCAAATCTCTCAGCTCAGCATCCCTCGCTGCTTCCCTCTGAGCCCACTCTGCGCTCGTCTTAGCCCATTCTGCGTCCCTCCCGGCACACGTCTCCTCTATCGACGTGAGTCGAGTCCGCAGGGCTTCATTTTCCTCCCGCAAATGACGAACCTCACTAGAGATAGAGGAGGAGGATGGTGGACGCCCCCTAACCCCTGGAGCTCTCATCTGATCATATGTAACCTTTGCCTGAGAGCCCAGGCCGTAGTAGGCGGTCTTCCTCTTCCCACCGACGACCTCAAAATAAATCCTATTCACATCGTCGGTCGAAAGAGGCTGTGCATCCTCCCCCTCTGCAGCAGGCTGAGACGCCTGTGCCTCAGAAACTCTAGTGGTCATTGATTCCTGTGAAATAAAAATTTAATTAGTCTATATAAAATGTTAAAACAAGTAAAATATAATTAATATACTTACATTGATAGATAGGGAGTGACGATCGACAAAAGACCCATCTTTTTTCTTGTGGGTCTTGCTGAATAACTCCCAACTAGTGGGAGGTCTCTGTAGCTCAGCAGTCTGTATACACAAAATATAATGTTTAAATATATCCACAAAAACATACTAAATCCCTTTAATAACCAAAATAAAAAGTATTTACCAAATCACTGGCATGCTGGATAATGGAACGGAATCCAGTAGTGTGCTTCGTCGATCCCGTGCTGGGCCCAGCAACCTCTGAATTGCGATTGCCTCGAGCAATCACAGCATTCTCTTTCCAGTGCTGGTCATCCCAGACAGCTCGCCATGCTGCCCAAATCGGCTCAGGGACCTCTGTAGGCCTATCATCCTTCTTTCTCCATTTGTAGAGCATGTCCCTGTACAATTTGGAGCAGTAGGCATTCCAGGTCTTCTTAAATTGCTCCTCCGCACCCTCCTCCCAGGTGTACCTTTTCTGTATGAAAAAAATTTATATGGTTAGTATGAGAATAAATTATAATATCAAATTAAATATACATGTAAAATACTTACTAAAAACTCTCCATAATAGAATGATTTCAAATCATTCTCAATATGACCCCATGTCGTCGTAGGTGACAGTCTTTCTTTAAATTTTTTAGATATATAAGATGAGACCTGATGCCCATCTGGCATGAAACTGTAGGAAAAAATAAAATATATTAGCAAATTCTGTAAGAAAATATATACGAAGAATAGGTATACTTGTCACCGGCGACTGTAAGTATAATCCGCTGATCTTGGGGTGCAGCCATGGTACCTGATTAGACAAAAAGTTTAGGTAAATAAGCAGAATAGGTAAAACATACAAATGAGACATGTTAGAGACAAATGGAAACGTGCACTAATGAAGAATGTTCAATACAAGCAGAATGATCTAAATAAAGCTAGCAAATGGATAATCAAGCATCGTATAAACATGTTCAATACAAGCAGCATGATCTAAATTAACAACTCATCTTAATACAAACTCTGATTAGTTAATATTGTTCAATACATCTAACTCATCCTAATCTGATGGAACTAAATTAACATGCAAGTTTTCATCGCTTGAATCCGTTGATACATTGACCTCCTCACTGCTAGATATTTCACCATCATCAATTTCCTCGTCAGAGACATTCTCATCTATAAGTAATTGAGATACTGATTGTATTTCTGAATCAACTGAGTTGATTATAACTTCTTCATTTTGATAAGCATCGGAGTTTTGGCTAGTGATCGTATTTGGCATTTCAATTGTTGACCTAGGCTTCATTTGATATACAGCAAGCCATTCACTAGGGCGTCTTCTCTTAGTTGGGTACTCCAAATAAAATACTTGACCAGCTTGCACTACAAAAATGAAAGGTTCGAACTTGTTGAATCTTTTGCTTTAATTAACCTCAACTAAATTGTATAACCGATGTTTCCTTATGCCCGTCCTTGGTGTTGGATCATACCAAGAACACCTGAATAGTAGACATCTTTTGAAAGGCAACGCTGGGTATTCAACTTCGATAATTTCCTCTAGCTTGCCATAATAGTCAAATTCATTATCATTATTGTTTGTTGATCCTTTGACACTGATGCCAGAATTATACGTTAGCATCCCTGAATCACGTTGCCTCACATGAAATCTGTATCCATTCACGTAATAACCCGAGTAGACTGTCACAGTACGAAGAGGTCCAAATGCGAGATTTTTAATTCTGTCGTCTTCTACATTTGAAATTCTGTCATCATTGACCTATAATAGTGGTGGGTGAACTTATTAGATTAATAAGTAATCAAGAATTGTTAACAAAAATTGCATATTAACTCACTTACATATATTTGAAACCAAAATGCAAATTCTTCTTCTATCTTTTGATCTACCTCATTTGCACTTATCGATGAATTTTGAATGTACAACTGTTCTTGGTATAACCTGACATATAAGTTTATTTGATATCATACTAGAAATTTGATTATATCATTTGGTAATAATTTCATTACAACATGAGATAATACCTTAGGTATGGTTTGACATCTTCACAGTTTAAGAGGATATATGTCCTGGCGGCATGATATTCTCTGTCATTTAACCGTCTAGATAGAGTTGAACCCATTGCTCTTCCAGAAAACTTGAAGATAGAAAGAATGTCTGGGTCAACTGATGGAATGTCATCTTGATTGCGTGGACACTTTCGATGTCTGGTTTTCACATTTTCAGCAAAGTAATAGGAGCAAAATGAACTTGCTTCTTCAACCAGATATGTATTACATATTGATCCCTCAACTCTTGCTTTATTACGCACGTTATTTTTTAATTTTCTAAGAAACCTTTCAAAGGGATACATCCATCTGTATTGTACAGGACCACCAACATGTGCCTCACTAGGTAAATGAATAGACAAATGCTCCATTGAATCAAAAAAGCTTGGTGGAAATATTCGCTCAAGCTTACATAGTATTAAAGGAATCTCTGTCTGAAGGCGTAACATATCTGCTGTCGTAACAACTCTGGAAGTCAGATTTTTGAAAAAAAGGCTTAATTCTGTAAGTGCTTGCCAAACATTATTTGGAAGTAATTCTTGGAAAGCTATTGGAATTAATCTTTGCATGAACACATGACAATCATGACTCTTCATTCCAACCATTTTAGATCTATTTGTATCCACACAACGAGACATATTAGAGGCATATCCATCTGGGAATTTTATGTTTTTCAACCAAGAACATAATGCTTGCTTACCTTCTTTGTCCAATGTATAACAAGCCTTGGGATATTTACTAGTTGTTTCATTCTGATACAACTCAGGCCTGCTAACTAATTGTTTCAATTCTTCACGAGATTTTGTTGTATCTTTTGTTTTCCCATGCACATTTAAGACAATATTAATGATGTTATCAAAGAAATTTTTCTCAATATGCATCACATCCAAATTATGACGAATGAGTAAATATTTCCAATATGAAAGCTCCCAAAAAATACTTCTTTTCCTCCAACCACATTTGTTGACTCTAACAATATACTTGTTGATATCATCTGATCCATCCTGATATACTGGTAGAAATCCATAACTATCAATTTCATTTAACACTTCTTCGCTTAACATCCCAAATGGAGGTAGCTTCCTAACTACTTCATTCCTTTTGAAATATTTCTTATTTCTTCTGAGCGGATGATCAAGAGGTAAAAATTTCCGATGATTATCAAACCATGAAATCTTGCCACTGCATGGCAAAGAAAATGCATCTGACTGACTCATACAATGTGGACATGCTAATTTTCCAGCTGTGCTCCATCCTGATAACATTGAGTAAGCAGGAAAATCACTAATAGTCCATAACAATACTGCATGCATTAAAAAGTTTGACTTTGTAGCAATGTTATACGTCTCTGAACCTATATTCCATAAATAATTCAGCTCAGCTATCAAAGGTTGCAAAAAAACATCTATGTGCCCTTTTGGATTTTGAGGACCTGGAATTAAAACAGTAAGAAACATAAATTCATCTTTCATGCACATCCATGGTGGTAAGTTGTATGGTGTTAAGATAACAGGCCACGATGAATATTGTTGTCCATAACTTCCAAATGACTGAAATCCATCTGCAGAAAGTCCAAGTCTGACATTACGTGGTTTCATAACAAAGGAAGAAAAAGTTGAATCTAAATGTTTCCATGCAGGGGAATCACAAGGATGACACATAATGTCTCCATCATGTCTATGGTTTTGATGCCAAATCAAATGACTCGCTGTTGCTGCTGATGCATACAAACGTTGGAGTCTAGCAGTCAAAGGAAAATAATACATGACTTTGTAAGGAATATTTTTTTTCTTCTTCTGATTTACCATGCGAACACCATGCTTGTAACGGGGATGGTTGTAGATTTTGCATTCCATCAATTCACTATCTTGGTTCCAAAAGATCATGCAATTATTGACACAACAATGTATCTTCTCAACTGGCAAACCCAAGTCTCTGATTAGTTTTTTAGTGTTGTAGAAACTATCAGTCATGCAGTTATCAGTTGGAAGCAACTCTGACATAAGTTGACATATGTCATCATAACATCGTTCTGAGAAATGATGTTCTGCCTTCATATGCAATAATCTTGCAGTAGCAGATAATTGAGAATGACCAGAAGGAATACTTTCCCATAATTCTCTTTCACTAGCCTTTAACATGTCATACATTTTCTGAACATCAGAAGTAGGTACTTGTTCTACATTTGGTTGATCAAAAGCATTCATTGCATCGTAAACCATTGATTGCATTGCATCAGCAGGGTTATATGATGTTTCTGGTCCAATTGAGTTCGATGATGATGCAACGGAAGGTCCACCAAATTCATATACATACGGCTCTCCATGACAATACCAGTTGTAATAATCTGGAACAAACCCATACCTGCCGATATGAGTTTTCACTGTATCTTCATCACGGAAAGCTGTATTTCTACATTTGCGTTGATTACATGGACACTTCAACTCTGTGCCATTCAAACACTCAGGATGACACTTTGCAAAGTTAACAAATTCTTCCACTCCAGTAAAAAATTCGTCACGGATAAATCCATTGTCTAACCTATTATACATCCATGCCTTGTTCGGATACATTGTATCTGAATTCAGATAAGACAATTTAATCAAACCACACATATTAAAATGTGATATTAATGGTATACTAAAAAAATAAATCTTATTAATCAAACATGATATAATTTGATTAATCAAAAACTAATCAAACAAGATCTAATTAATAGAACAAGTAATGAAAAAATTTATCAAAATAATTACACTAATCAAATAATTAATCATCTTAATAATCAAATTAATGAAACAATTAAACTAAAATAAATAAAATATTTGATAAATTAATTACACATTGTTTAATTCTAATTAATTAACTGAATTCAATTAATTAATCTAATTGATTCAATTAACTTTAATTAATTCAATTAATTAATTAATTAATTTTTTTTACTGTGTTGGCCACAGCGCTGTCGGCCGGCCGCAGGACCGTCGGCCGGCCGCAGAAGGCGCCGGCCGGCCGCACTGGGCCGCGACCGCGAGCAAGCGGCGCGAGACCGCGGGAGGACGCGCGCGGCCGTGCCAAGAGCGGTGGCTGGCCGGAGAAGACGACGTCGGCGCGTGATCACAAAAAAACGATAATATACGGTAAATGGAACTAACTCGCGTACCTGGGATCGGAGGAGAGTTCGCCGGATGAGAATCGCCGGAGGAGAATCGCGCGCTTCAGTCGGTCGCTAGGGTTTGCGTGGTCGCGGGGGAAGGGGGGCGTCGCCCTTTTTTTAAGTAATTTTGCGACGGACTAACTTGTCCGTCGCAAAATTAGCGACGGGTTGACTAATCCGTCGCTGAATTAAGGGGGGTTTGACTTGTCGCCTAACATTAGCGACGGATGTTTAAAAATATCCGTCGCAATAGCGACGGACTTTGACCGTGTCCGTCGCTATATTTAGGAGTTTGACTTGCCGCGCAACTTTGGCGACGGATACTATATATCCGTCGCTATTTGCGACAGACAATTATAATTGTCCGTCGCAAAACCTCATTATTTTTGTAGTGATCTAAAGCCCTCTATGGACTGCGGCAGGCTCCACGAGCTTGGAACATACGGCTAAACAGGAGTCTGGAAGAGCTCGATTTCAAGAAATGTACTCAAGAGCATGCAGTATATACAAGAGGTGAAGGAGGAGCAACTATACTTGTTGGAGTGTATGTCGACGATCTTATCGTGACAGGAAGTAGCACAGAAAAAATCAACAAGTTCAAACAACAAATGATGGCAGAATTTGAGATGAGTGATTTGAGCCTTCTCTCTTACTACTTAGGGATTGAAGTGGAGCAACAGAAGAGTCGAATTTTAATTAGACAATCAGCTTATGCCAAGAAGTTCTATCTCAGTTCAAAATGGCAGACTGTAATGCCACAAAACATCCAATGGAACCCAAGGCACAGCTGCATAATGACTTGGAAGGGACTCCAATTAACGCCACGGAGTATAGGCGCATCATTGGGTGTTTGAGATATTTGTTACACACACGGCCGGACATTTTATATTCTGTCGGAATGGCGAGCAGATACATGGAGAGGCCTATAATCATGCATCAAAAGGTGGTCAAACATATTCTCAGGTATTTAAAAGGTACAATCTATTATGGACTTGTTTACATAAAGGGACCCCAGGAAGTTGATGTATTCGGCTACTCAGATAGTGATTTAGCCGGCGATCTTGATGGAAGGAAAAGCACAAGTGGGATGCCTTTCTATTTTAATGAAAGCTTGGTGTCTTGGAATTCACAGAAGCAGAAGACAGTGGCCCTTTCATCGTGTGAGGCAGAGTTCATGGCAGCCACGACTGCGGCCTGCCATGCCTTGTGGTTGAGGAGCCTTGCCAGCGAATTAACCGGTGTAAAGCCAATGCCGGTAACTTTGTTTGTTGACAACAAATCTACTATAGCTCTCATGAAGAATCCGATATTCCATGGTTGAAGCAAGCACATAGATACAAGGTTTCATTTTATCAGAGAATGTGTTGAGAAAGGACAGATTGTGATTGAATTCATTAATACCGGAGAACAACGAGCCGATATATTAACTAAAGCATTGCTAGGAGTGAAGTTAACTGTCATGCGACTGATAGAATTCATGAATTAAAAATTAGAATTCATGAATTCTTACAAGTATATCAAAAAGAAAAGTCTAATTTGATATCTGTTTATTATTTCTTTGAAAGAAGATATTACATCCCTTTATATAAGGTTAAAATGAATTCTATAATTCACATCAATCGATGTGGGACAAAATGCAAATATAAAATAATACATATGTTAACATCCCCTCTCAAACTCGTGATGGTGTAGTGAGAAACATTGAGAGTTTGTCAAGAAAGAACCGGTGACGCTTGATGGTGTGTGCCTTTGTGAAGAAATCTGCAAGTTGCATCGAGGATGAGACAAAAGGTAAGGATATGGTGCCTCGCTCGAAATGGTGCCGAGTAAAGTGGCAATCGATCTCAATATGCTTGGTACGTTCATGAAAGACTGTGTTGTGCGCAATCTGAATAGCACTCTTATTATCGCAGTACATCGGTGTCGGACCACTAAGGGAGACGCCCATATCAGTCAATAGCCAGCGTAACCATATAATCTCACTTGTAGCAGAAGTCATAGCGCGATACTCTGCCTCAGTTGAAGAGCGAGAAACAACATCTTGTTTCTTACTTTTCCATGAAATAAGTGAATCACCTAAAAATACACAATAACCCGTAGTCGATTTTCGATCACTTTGGTCAGTTGCCCAGTCGGCATCAGAAAAATCGCGAAGCTCCAAAGATGAGGTCGATGGAAACAAAAGACTCTGATATAGCGTTCCCCGAAGATAACGAAGAATACGCATAACTGCAGCCCAATGAACAGATGTAGGTGAGCAAACGAACTGACTGACAATGTGAACAACATATGCAATATCAGGCCGAGTAATAGTGAGGTACACCAGACTACCCACGATTGATCGATATAAAGTTGGATCAGCAAGAGGATCCCCATCAGTAGGATTGTAACGAACGTTGACCTCAAGAGGAGAGTCAACAACACGAGTATCTGTGAGACGAGACCGCTCAAGAATATCTGAAGTGTACTTAGACTGAGATAGAAGATATCCCCTTTCAGAATAAGCTACCTCAATACCTAGAAAGTAACGTAGATTACCTAAATCTTTCATCTCAAAACGATGAGACAAAGTAGCTTTTAGATCTGAGATACCGTCAACATCATCTCCTGTAATAATCATATCATCAACATATAACAAGAGCATAATATGGCCTGCAGGAGACGATTTAACAAATAATGCTGAATCATGAGAGCTAGAAGTAAAACCAAGTGAAGATACTACAGAGGAGAACTTGTCGAACCAAGCTCTCGGGGCTTGTTTAAGACCATACAGGGCCTTCTTAAGCCTGCACACTTGTCCTGGCCGATGAGAAACACCAGGTGGAGGGACCATGTAGACTTCCTCCTGAAGATCTCCATTTAAAAAAGCATTTTTAACGTCCATTTGTGAAATACTCCAGTGACGAACAGAAGCTACTGCAATAAGAACCCGGACAGATGTCATTTTTGCAACAGGTGCGAAAGTCTCCTCATAATCCATACCATACTCCTGAGCATAACCTTTTGCAACCAAACGAGCTTTATATCGCTCAATAGAGCCATCAGACTTGGTTTTAATCTTGTATACCCATCGAGAACTAATAATTTTCTTACCAACCGGTGGAGAAACCAAATCCCAAGTACCAGTTCTGTCCAAAGCAGACAATTCCTCATTCATAGCCTTTTGCCAAAGAGGATCACGAGATGCCTCAGAGTAAGAGGTGGGCTCACAAAGAAAATTGTTGGAAACTAAAAAGGAAGCGAAAGATGGTGTATAGCAAGAGTAATCAAAATCAGATACCTGAGTAGATCGACGAGTGCGTGTAGGATATCGAGGTAAGTTTGGATCCGTAATTATGGGAGGTTCTGAAGTAGTCGTAGAAAGAGGATGGGTGTCAACATCATTTGTTTTACAAGTAGGATGAAGCGGAACATTCAATATAGTTTCATGAGGGTTAGCATTTTCAGATGGATAATCAGTAGTAAAAGGATCAATTTGAATGAGATCAGATTTCGACATGTCATGTGAGGCAGGTGGGATAGTGAAGAAAGGAATATGTTCAATAAAAGAAACATTACGAGAAACATACAATTTTCCAGAAGCTGGATCATAACAACGATAACCTTTCTGCACAACCCCATATCCATGAAAAACACAAATGGCCACACGAGATGATAACTTAGAACGTTTTGCATGTGGACGAAGAACAAAGCATGTAGAGCCAAAAACCCTAAAATGAGAATATAATGGAGTGTGACCAAATAATTTAGCATATGGAGAAATCCCAGAGTTATGAGCGGTAGGGATCCTATTAATAAGATACATAGATGTAAGGACAGCTTCTCCCCAAAATTCACTAGGAACACTAGCGGATAACAGCATAGACCAGGCGGTCTCAATAATATGTCTATGCTTTCTCTCGGCTACTCCATTCAGTTGTGGGGTATCAGTACAAGAGGAATGATGTATTGTACCATCAGCTTTGAAAATACCAGAAAGATCTCCACTAGTATACTCTCCCCCCAAATCAGCTCGAAAACACTTGATAGTGCAGAGTGCTGAGTTTTTACATAGGCCTTAAATTCAGCATAAATATGACTAAGATCAGAACGACGTTTCATTAAATAAATCCAACAAAAACGAGTGTGATCATCAATGAATGAAACGTAATATCGAGAACCTCCCTTAGTGGGAATAGGTGCCGGTCCCCAAACATCAGAATGAACTAAATCAAAAGGTGCCGAAGAAGTGGAAGTACTTAAAATAAAAGGCAAAGTAGAAAATTTTCCAAGTTTGCATCCACTACAATCAGAAATATCATCAGGTGGTAAATCACCAAGTACATCAGAAGTACACATAGAACGTAAACGAGAACCTGATAGATGACCAAGTCTAGAATGCCACAAATAAAATTTTGAAGAAGAAGGTGTCAAATGAAAGGAAGACAAATTGACAGGCATTGCTGCTACGTGAGTGGGAAGATGCAGTTCATCCAACACATAAAGTCCTTTCCCTTTTCTATGCCCTGTCCCAATCACTCTCTTGGATTTTAGATCCTGCACATAACAAGAATTTGGAAGAAGACCAACAAAACACCCAGAGTCACATAATTGACCAACAGAAACAAGGTTCATATGTAATTTAGGGATAAAGTAAACATCAGGTAAAGATAAAGAGGGTGTTTGGATAGAGCCAGTTCCTTTCAATGACATTTGTGTACCATCCGCAGTCATAACAGAAATAGATAGAGGGTCAGGAGACATATATGCAAAAGAAGAAGAATCATGAGACATGTGATTACCAGCTCCAGAATCTAAAATCCAGGGAGATGAAGGGATACCTGACCCCAATAGATGAAGATGAGCTGGAAGGAGCAGAAAGAGCATAATTATGAGGTTCCTTTTGAAATTGCTGAAAGGCGAGGAACTTCTGAAATTGGTCGACAATAGAATTAGTACCAGTATTCACAGAAAACTCTGAAGCTGAAGCTGAGTGATTTAAGGAGGGCACAAAAGCTGCTGGAGTAGATGGATAAAGATTTTGAGATGGACCCTCAAAATACATTTTTTGTTGCCCGCCTTGATATTGTTGTGGAGACTTCCGTCCGTGCCCTGGAAGCTTCCTAGCCGATTCTTTCCGAAGCTCAGGGCATTGATTCTTCCAGTGCCCTGGTTTCTTACAATAATTACAGTTTCCTGTGACAGATGTTTTATACTGGTGTGCAGGAGCTGCTATGATCGGTGCAGACGGAGAGGCTGCCAAAACCGAAGTTGAAATATTATGCACCCCTTTTAGAGTCTTCAAACAAGTTTCTTCAGCCATGAGTTCATTTATTACATCTTCAACAGATGGTAGAGATTTACGGTGCAAAAGACTTGAGCGACAATTTTCAAATTATGGACGAAGACCCATAAGTAGTTGAACAAGGCGATCCTCATCTCTACATTTAATATAAGCATCACATGTTTGTAATTCAACAGATTCTGTCAATGCTAACCGATCCCAAAGAGTAGTCATTGCACAGAAAATATCCTGAATACTTAAGTCATTTTGCACTAATGCACGAATTTCAGATTGTAATTGATACTTGACAGCAAAGTTATTTTGCACAAATAATTTTGACAAATAATCCCAAATTTCTTTTGCAGTTTTAAACTTTGCCAATTGAACACCAATTCTGTGTTCAACAGAGTTGTTGATCCAAGTGATAATATTTGAATTATTTGTATCCCAAATACGAAACAATTCATCAAATTTTTCAACACCAACTACAGGGCATTTGATTTTTCTAGAAACATATTCCCAAACTCCTTTGCCCTTCAGAAAATTAGTCATCACATAATTCCAATACGAATAATTTTTTCCATCTAAACGGACACCAATAGATTGCAACGAATCGTCACCTCCAGTCATTGTAAACAATTTTGAACAGAACAATCCAAAATAACAAATAACAATCTCAAATCCCAACTAACAAACGATCAAGGCAATCAAAACAATATCCAATCTCAAACGAAATAAAACATTTAGGGCAGATCTAACCATTCAGATGCGGAAGCGATGGAGATAAACCGAACCATAAAACCACGAGCGGTGAAACAGCAAGTATTTAACAGGGCTCTGATACCATGATAGAATTCATGAATTAAAAATTAGAATTCATAAATTCTTACAAGTATATCAAAAAGAAAAGTCTAATTTGATATCTGTTTATTATTTCTTTGAAAGAAGATATTACATCCCTTTATATAAGGTTAAAATGAATTCTATAATTCACATCAATCGATGTGGGACAAAATGCAAATATAAAATAATGCATATGTTAACAGCGACAACTACTCGGTGTCCGTGATTTACAGCCATGTCTGGATTAGGGGGAGTAATGTGAGAAAATAAATTAATCCAGACATTTTATTTTCTTTTTTTATGTTGATAATTCTTATGGCTTAGAATTTGGTTTATGGCTTAGTCTTTAATTTCCTATTTTTGTGGATCATCCTTATTATTGTGGATCAATCCTATTTTTGTGGATCTTAAGCTAATCTCTTTGGGTGTATAAATAGAGCATAAGAGCGTGTAGAAAACAATGATGTTTTAATAAGAATTTTTTGTTAGTTACTTTCTTCTCGCCTTTCTTCCTTCTTTCGGGTTTTTCGTTTTCTTTTTGTTCCTCGTGCATATTGGTTCTTGGGTGTGCTATTCTTTGGATCTTGACCAACAGCTATAGTAGTGGTCATCAATCTACAAATTTTCTTGTATATATGTTTTATATTATTTTACAGAGATATAAAATTCTCGAGTAAATTTTTATCTTACGCTAGAGAGGCCTCTACTGCTCTTTTCAAGCACATTTGTCCATCAACAGTCAAAATAATACTATCTCCGTGCTAAATTCGGCTCATTCTCCTTTACCCTCGGTGAAGCACAGCTCACAATTAGTCAGCTTCCTCACTAAATTTGTCCAATCTATTGTTTTTTTCCTACCAACCACAAACTCAAGATCTAATCGAATCAACATCATCTCACTTTTTTTAGATCGTAATCATTCCTCCTACTGAGGCACGGTTATTAATTAATTGTCGTTACTGATCAGTTGAAGTTGCAAACCATTAGGGACTTGTGTTGTGATCATATATTATTTTCAAATTTTCAAACCGGAGCATATCTGGTAATTATGTCAGCCATCAACCTGGCAATTTTCATCAGATCGATCCATGACTGCACCAAGAAGCTCACTTGGGCCATTTCACCACTAAAATGTCAGGGTTATCGAGGTTCCGAGCCCTTTGCATGAGGCCGTATATGCGGAGCAACACTTGCATTGTAATCGCTGATGGGGAGAAGGAAGGGGGCGACGGGATGTAGCGCGTGGGGCACTGCTGGTTCTACTCGAGTTGGCTGGTGGCAACGGTGAAACGTAAACAGGCACTTATGTTTCAAAAGGTTGGAACCGTCAACTTAGCGGTCCCTTGGTCTCTGTCCCACAAGTGTCCAGAGGAGATAAATCACGGTGAATGTTGGGCAGGCCAAGACACCCAGGCGCGAGGGATTTTTTTTTTTTAAACAGCAGCCGAGGTTTCACCCCTCGTTCATACTGTCGACCCTCGAACCCACGCCCTCCATTTCAAGTGCGAGTGTCTTAACCAGCTGATCCAGCCCGTGGGGGCACTTATGTGATTCTATTTCAAGAGGCCAGATGTCATCTCTCTCTCTCATTTGTTATCGGAATAGGTCTTCGCGAGGATGATTAAAATATGAATATTATTATCTTGAAATTTAAAATTTAAAAATTGATAAAGTCAGTGTATTTATCTTATTGTTAATCATAACATCCAGACTAATAATCTCCGTGATATATTTTTTTCATGATAATTTTAAAATAGATTGATGGGACATTTTGGTTGGAATAGGAAGAACAAAATGTACATGATCCGAAAGAGAAACATGGCCTCGTGCAAGTGCGGCGCGGACCACCATCAACACCACCGATTTTGTGGCCGCTAGTTGGCAGATACGCGAAAGAAAGAAAAAGATGGATGGAAAGATCCATGAATTCAACGCGGTTTCGACTTCCAATAGCCTTTTTCCAATACCCTTCGATGTCATCACTTGCTTGGCCTCTTTGTCTATTCGACATAAAATACAATACTCAGAACGCGTTTTCCTTCTCTTTCTTCGAATGAGCTAGCTCTCCTCAATGTATCTGTCCATTGGGTACAGGTGTTTATACTTGAACATATGTTTTTAAAAAAACATTGTTTGGGTTTGATTCTAATTTAGTCATTTGTAAGTGAATCTTAGTGATTTGAGATACTAAAACATAGTAATCTATAGGTGTAAACATTTTCTATGTGAATATAACTGGCAACAGATTGCAGGTCCCCCCTCCCCCAAATACTTCCTTATTGCTCACTTACCTAATTCCTGTTCTTTACTTTGGAAAAGGATCGATCACATGCGTAGGAAGCCAAATTCACGAGACGCCAAGGGCATTCCCGATATTCTTTGCATGTCCCAGGGCTGGCTGAATCCAAGTTTCGAGGCACAACGTCATCTCAGTGCAATAAATAATATAAATATAAAAATAAAATAGTTTAATGCCTGAGAGGTAGGCCCCTCCATGACATCTTATTATGGATGTTTCCTGTATAGGTTCTTCCTGTGGGGTATAGAAGAAAAATATAAAAATATTAATACTCAAGGTAAAAACTTATTAGTGTGATATTCAAACTTAATTTGAAGTTTGAAAATACAAAAACATCTACTATATTATCGATGGACGTGCCAAATTGAGAGGTAATACATTTTTTTTTCTCTCTTTTTGGGTTCATTTAGGCGGTAAGATACTTTCTGTACAGACTACAATATTTTCAATTATATATGTGTATTGTTAAAGATCAATTGTCCAATCATATCATTTCATCTTGATTCTCATATAACAATAATTTACGACCTTACTTGAATTGGATTTGTTCAATAGATTCGTACAATTGTATGCTCATGAGATTATGGTACAGTACTAGGACGATTAATTATTAACTTAGACATTCACGATTTGATCCCTAGCTATGTCGTATTTTATAGAAATTTTTTCTCCAAATGGGACGTGAATCTTGGGACGCTGAACTTCTAGACTGCTCACCGCGAGCACTTCTCGATTTACCCTGGTGACCGGTGAAAATTTTTCGTGGAGCCGGATCGGTCACTCCAGATTTATCTACTATCTGGTCCAATATTTTTTTTCATATAACAATAATTTGAATAGTTGATTATGTTGGACAATCTGTCAAAGATATTAAAAAATTTTAATTGAATTGAAACTATATAAAATCAATTTCAATTGTTAAAATGATTTGAGCAGATAATCTCAAGCTATCGGTCTTAAAAGTTAGGCTAAGTTGTTCAGTTGTCTGAAAGATGACTACTTCGTATTGCTGAGTTCAAGTACTAGTTGAACCTGAGTGGTAAGTCAAGTCAGTCGAAAACTCCGAGTCGGGAAGAAGTATTGCCCAAGTTGATATCGAGTGCAGCCGAGTCAGGAATAGAGTGCTCCCGAGTGAACAAGGAGTCTCCCGAGTGGATGCCGAGTTGGGATGCAAGTCGCCTAAATCACCGAGTTGGGAAGTGAAGGTGCCAAGTCAGGAAAGATTATTGATTACTTAAAAACTAAGACGTCGATGTCTGCATTCAACGCAATTTTCTTGAAACAGTTTTGCCCTACCTCCAACTGTGCTTCAAGGTTCTCTCGGGTCGTCTATTTCCCAGGATACAACGACAAACCATGATCACTACTAAACACTAGTGGATTACGGTGAACTGAAAAAGTACTTGATTGCTATCATGGGCAATTCTACCTAGCGGGTGCACGATAGAAAGGAAGAGACCGAGGGGGAATACATGTGGATGGAGATTAGAGTCTTTGCTATGGCTTTTGCGACTATGCTTTTGCTGAAGATCTAGTCTCCTTATATAGGAGTGTCTCCCCTTTGGCTATGCTAAATGGTTGATTATAGGTCATTTACTGTCATTGTTACTCGAATCGAAACGTTAATCGTTTCACCCGAGAGGTTATAGATACGTCATTAACATCATATATGTATCCGTTATTCACTTGAGCAAGTAGCAAAAATATTTCATGTGACAAAATATTGGTTGATCAATTTGGGCAAATTTTATCCCGATCGATCCATATTCAACGCTCGTAGGCTGTGCTCACAGTAGTTTAATGCAAATCTAGACCCTAGATTTGCACTGGCTGCGCACCCATGCGTGAGAGAAAGTCTCTCCTAATATATTTGTTCACATCATAGATATATGTACAATAAAATAAATTAATCAACTAACCCTTGAACTACCAATGTGGGACTAAAGTTCCCATGCATAATGGACTCCTCTCCCTCCACCTCTTGATTTCCATTCAAAATTTTTAACAATCTCCCATATGAATAAAAATAAGGTATGTGATAGCATTCAACAGTTGAGTTCAATATATATAGGACAGGTAGGTTTATCTTTTGAGCATTCTCTTGTGAAAATCTATTTACTTACTAGCTGACAGTAGACATGATATTTTTGAACTGTTCTATCATCTGTGTAAACATTGACATATCTGACCCTGGACTCTCCCTGATACAAATCAATTCTCATGAGTGTATTCGTTCTTGACTATAAACATGTCTAGTTTTGCGAGAAGTTCTAAGAGTTATGCCTCTAATTCTCTTTGAAGTAGCCTCACTTGTTTATCATATAGGTGATCTCTCAAAAGTATTCCACATTACTCTACAGGATCATTAAAGATTATCTGCTTAACCTCCATCCTTCATTGATCTATTGGGTCGTTCCCCACAATGAGCAATTTTGTCAGTGCAGTTAAGTTGTCGCTTTGAACCTAATTCTTAAGATCTCCAATCTACATAGGTTGAGTTTTTTTTGCACCAATATTTCTCACCGACATCAAGTACATCCATCAGGATGAACTTGCAACTAACTTTCTATTTAATCTTTTAGATAGTGGATCTGCTAGGTTATCCTTTAACTTCACATAGTCAATAGTGATAACTCCCGTTGAGAGTAGTTGTCTAATATTATTATGTCTACGACATATATGTCTAGACTTATTATTATATAGATGACTCTGTACCCGACTAATTGTAAATTAACTATCGTAATGTATGCAAATTGTTGACATCAGTTTCGGCCATCTCGGAATATTTTCTAAAATTACCATAATCATTCAGCCTCGTACCGCATTTGTCAAGAGTTACAAACTCAGATTCCATTGTGAATTTAGTTATTACGATTTGCTTAGAAGATTTTCATGAAATGACTGCACCTTTCAGAGTGAATTTATATCCACTTGTAGACTTAAAGTCTTTTATATCAGATATCCAACTCACATCACTCTATCCTTCTATCACAAAAGGATATCTCATATAATTCAATTCATATTCACGAGTATACCTCAAATACCTCAGTATTGTTGCTGTCCATTTCCAATGGCTCAACACCTGAATTATTCGTGTATCTACTCAGTTTACTTACCGTGTAACCTAAGTCTGGTTATGCATCATTCACCAAGTACATCGGACTTCAAATCACTCAAGAGTACTCTATCTTAGAGATACTTTCTCCTCAATTCTTCAATAGATGTTGACTCATATCTATTGGCATTCATGCAAGAGCCATCAATTTGGGTTGTGCCTGTCGAGTTGGCCCATCTTGCCATATAATTTAAGTAGGTTGAATTGAAATTTTATCAACTCATTTAAAGACGGATCCATTCGGGCCACCCCATCTAGGGCTTGACTTGTGCGGGTCGGTTCGCGGTGGGTTTGGGTTGACCTGCAGGTTCAAGAAAAAAATTCTCCAAATTTAGCATCCACTAATGATTGATCTCTTAGCTTGTTGGTGATTGATGATTAGGAAGAAAGGAGATAGTTAATTCAAAACTTATTACAGCTTAGGTAGGAAGACTTTCTTCCATATTCTTCCTTATTATGGTATTCATTGTGTTGCTACAATATGTGAGGGTTCACAATACGGATCATGTTATCATTCGATTCTGATGTCTTTGATGCTAATGCTAATGAAAATGTGTGTTTGCATTGGTGAAGCATTTTGTTGCATATTGATCTGACCAACTTTGCTTAATGATATAGTAATTTGTAACCAAACTTAAATTTTTTATATCTATTTGTTTTTATTGTTTTATAGGCCTGCTGGTTGGCACGCCTAACCCGTAACCTATCTTGAGTTGGATTGGGTTGAGTTGGAAATTTTCTAACCGCCAAGATGATGGGTCGGCCTGCTCCGCCCCACCAAATGGCAACCTGCCACTCGCCAACCCACCTCATTATGTGTTGACCCGTTTGATAGCTCTAATTCTGCCAACACAGTATCATCCTTGGTAAATTTTTCAAGAATCTTGTCCATATGATAGAACTAACTAAGAACAAGTTGTTCTACTATTCTAAGAATTTTGATTCCTAGAATCACATCAGCTAAGCACATGTCTTTCATATCAAATCTTGAGTTCAACATATCTTTAGTTGATTTGATTATTTTATCATTAGTCTTAATGATAAATATGTCATCTACATATAGGCACAAGATAACATAGCCATTCTCTATGGTTTTTATGTAGACATATTTATCAATTCATTAATTTTCAATCCACATTCCTTCATGGCATTATCAAAATTTTCATGTTACAATTTTGGTGCTTGTTTCAAGTCGTATAATAACTTCACCATTCTACAAACCTTATTTTCCTGCCCTAGAATAGAAACCCCTACAAGTTGCTCCATATAGATTTTCTTTTCTAAATCTCCATTTAGAAAGACTATCTTTACATTCATCTGATATATTTTCATATTTCATAGAGCGATAATAGCTGACAATTGTTAACATTTAGGAAATTTTTAAAGGGCTAAAAGGTAAGTTTCCTAAATCAGGGGTTATTGTGAGAATAACCGAACTTTGGAGGGGTTTTCCGCAAAAACACCATCTCATAGAAGTTCCTTTTTCTCCTCTTTTTCCCTGCGCCCGCAGCCAATGCCGATTATTCCTCTTTCCATCTTCTTCCCTCTGCGAACCCTAGCCACGATTGGAGCCGACCGGCTGCGTCTTCTCCAGGCGATCACGGGCAAGATCACGATCTCCTCCTCCTCTTCCCCTTGAACACGAAGAAGCAGCGCCCTCTATGATCTTCTCCCTCGACCGAGGCCGACCCAAACTCCTCCTCGCCTCTTCCTCGATCGGGCACTTTCCCTCTCCACTCGCGCCTTTCCCTCTTGGTTGATGGTCTTCGGAGCGACCGCCCGATGCTACTGATCGATCCATCGCTTCCGATCACGCGAGTGCTGGGGTTCTCTGCTCTGGTTCAGTCGTTTCATCTGCTCTCTCTTGGCTGACGGCGTGGCTCATTCCGGCCATTGGTCGGCGATCTTGGGCAAAGGAGACTTGCTCGCTTCCATTTAGGTATGGAGTTTTAGATGCCATGTGATGTTATCTGTTGGATTAGCATATGCCGCTTGGAACAAACTTGTGATTGAATGGAGTTTGTGAAGGCAAGTAGGTTTCAGATCTGTCTTGAATCGAGTTGGGCTCTCGTGGTCTGTTCTTGTGTTCTAATGGGTTTTCTTTTCCCGTACGATCTTTGGGTTGTGTATCTAGTGTTGAAGCCAATTTTGAGTTGAATCTGATCTTTCCCTAATCGATGGGGTTTTTGTGTGGTTCTTTGATCGATTTCGAGATGATTTCTCTGCTGTGTGATTGAGATCAAATTGGGAAACATATTCTCTAGGATTGTTGGGTTCGAGCTAGAGAACCCTGCGGGTGCACAGATCAGGTAAGGTCTACCTTGTTTTAGTGCTTTAATGGCTGTTCATATTGGATCGATCTTGGATGATTAGGTTTCTAGTGGTGAATTGATGGTTTGCTATTGATCTGAGTTAGATTTTTGAGTTGGTTTTAATGAGGTGAGTCTTTCTTTAGCGTGAGTTGATTAAGGAAGGGTGATCCTAATTCCTTCTTTTAGGGTTATTTACTTAGTGTGAATTGGGTTAATGCGAAGGTAGGGTTTGATCCCAATATTAGAAGTGTATGACTTAGCTAATTCGTAGTTATATAATTAGCTAAGATGGATTTGTTTTGATGCAGGACATTGACGTAGATCACGTGTCGTGGATTTTATTTTTGGACAGGAGTTCCATCGCTCACGGACTTTGCATTTGGAGGCAAGTACCTCTTTTATGCATAGTTAGACATAGTTAGCAGTAGGGATATCTGATATCTGTATCTCTGTGCTCTTGCTTCAGTAGTTGTATTCGCTAGCTTTACTGCTTACTGTTTTTGTATGGATTGATGTTGCACAGTTTACCTTATACCTTACGCTAGGATTTAGGTATTGGTGTATACCGGTTATCTGGACTACTGCATATCATGTAGATGACAGTAGGGATATCTGATATCTGTATCTCTGTGCTCTTGCTTCGGTAGTTGTATCCGTTAGCTTTACTGCTTACTGTTTCTGTATGGATTGATGCTGCACAGTTTACCTAATACCTTATGCTAGGATTTAGGTATTGGTGCATACCGGTTATCTGGACTACTGCATATCATGTAGATGATAGCAGGGATAGATAGTGGATGATGCATGGGATAGTGACATGCATCATTGTTGCACGTAGCATAGGGGACGTCCTTTGACTCCCTGAAAGTTGAGATGAGCTGTCAGACCTGCCACATGACCTGTCGTGTAGCCCCGTTGGCGGACCCGGCGCTGCAGCAGGTCCCCTACCTATCCGATGATAGCAGGGACGTTTAGAGCGTTACTTCACCCGATGGTGGGGTACGTTTATGGTCTCCGACCCTACCCATTCGGTCTCGCGTGTACCGCCTCATAGACCGTCTGTTCGTGCAGGGAAGACCAGGTCAGAGCCCTACCCACTCGGTTCGCGTGCTTTCGTGACCTACACCGACTGGCGTCAGGGGTGACCCATGTTGCATCATGAGCATGCTATGCATTGATGCATTTGGTTGTGTTTGCTGCACTTGATTGTTGCACTTGGTTGACATGCATACTACCGGATTTGGATCGACGCAGGTAGGTATGTAGTTCCTTTACTGCTTATGGTTCAGTTCTGCATTTCTTTCTACTGCTATTATCTTCAGTATTGTGATAGATAGATAGACGGTGCCTTACTGCTAGTATTTCTTCCTGTGCATATTAGATTGTAATCGCTGAGTTCTTAGGACTCACCCCGTTAGCCCTATTTTTATCTTTTCAGGATGATCGTTTGGATTGCCCGGCAGCCTGTCCCAGTCCACGTGTCTCCGAGACGATTTCCGCGGGTGTTCTGTGTTTCTGTTGTGGTACATGTTGGTACCCTTTTCTTTTATTCGTTTTTATTTCTTTTCACTTCCGCTGTCATATGTTGTGCTCTGTTGTGTCGTCCATTTTTGTAGCAGTATAGTTGTACTTTTGTGTGCCATGGAGGCCCCGATTTCGTTTTGGTTTTGTCGTAAGTCGTACCGGTACACAGCTTTGTCGTCGTTTTCGTTTCCGCTTTATACAGACGCTTGTTCCAGCCCTATAGGCTGCGGTACAAGCAGGCAGAGGTAGTCGTGGTGATTAGGTTTTTGGATTGTCCGCCGGGACGAGGGAGTAGCTGTCCGGTCGGTATCGGACGAGCGGCTCCTCGGGGCGTGACAATTTATTTGGTATCAGAGCCAAGTTCTCGAGATACCTTGTGGTCTTGTGGGTGCTTTTCCAGATTTTGTGTCGGAGTCGTTTTCTCGATAGACGTGATTGGGACATGGCAGCGATGAGACATCTCCAGGCGACACGAGGTATATGTCATGACTCATTTACCTCTTCTGGTATTCACTGTCTAGTGTAGGGTTGGACATTTTATTATTTTGGTGGGATTGTATATCGACTTATATTCTTGATCGGTAGGTACTCGTAGATATGTTTTGGCTGGAAGACATGTAGTCAATCTGTTTTATTTGTGACCATGTTGGGAGGCGATTATAGGTGACTAGTTGACATGTTGTCGACTCGTCTAGGATGCAGAGAATGTTGATTCTCGAGTAACACCGATATATGGTCAGAAGACGAGGGTCGAACCTGTCAATAACCTATCGGAGGTTAAGGAATTCAAGTTATAGAATTCCTGTCCCATACCAGTTGTATACTAGTATCAGTTGTTATCGACTGTGTGAGACATTGAGACTGCATATCGATATAGTGATGATTTCTCCTATATCGGGGAGTTTTAGACTTCTGGTTTGCTCGTGCTGAGTTAGGTGACCTAGAGGGTACGAGTGAGTATATGACCAGCATTGATGCAGGAAGTGTAGTACTAGCTATATACTATAACTGATAGTAAAAGATCGATATAGCTGGAATATGAGTTTGACTTTCATAGATATATATCTTTGTGATATTTTGGTGTATATCATAGTAGATATATATCTCTTGAGTATCGCTTATACTTTTGTATACTCTACCTTGGATAGGTTGGATGGATATTTCCCGAGAGGGATTGGATATCGATTCCCATAATGTTAGGGTGGGTATCCATTGACTTGGAGGTAGCTCGATTGACACCTAGTCAAGCTTTTCCAAATCACCATTATGATCAAGGTTGACTAAGGAGATGATCGGATGACACGTTGTGAATTCGATTGTATAGTGGAGAATATTGATTCTTCAATGGTACCGACTAATGAGTTGGGAAGCTAGGGTTACATCAGACGACAACCTATTGGAGCTTGCGTATCAGTTGGCTCGACCGACATAGGATCGATCCACTTTAGCTCATGGAGCTTTGGGCAGTTAGGGTTATTTATTTCCGTACAGATATCCTAGATGACATGTTTAGAGGACATGACCTGCTGGATGCAGCAGAGATGATATTCACTGTTTATCATTTCAGTGGATAGAGGATAGATGTATCCTGGTCTGTGAGACTTTTGACCTCGGATTCATTATACTTGGTTAGATAACCTAAATAGTACAATCAAATGTGACTTGTACCGATCCGGAGGAGTGTAGAGTTAGTTGCTTGACACTTGCGGGATTATTGCTCGTACTTGGTTTGGATAACCAAGAAGGTACCTTTGGACTTCTGGTTTGTGCAGCGATGCAAATCACTTACTAGACTGAGTTACCTTTATGTGAAGACACTAAGGACGGTACTCAGGAAACAAATAATTACTTTTCGATTACGTTGGGATACTCCTAAGAGAGTGTGTGTCTCTATCGCCTTTTTGGAGCGGTGTTGGAGTATATCAGGTTACGAGACGACGGTTAGTCAGCTGAGCTGACGTTGTTCTAGACTTTGAGGTATCATAACTCATAGACAGGTCGTACGTGTTAAATATTCTCGATGATACATCGAGAATTAGGAATGGATATGGTGTGGTGAATTTGGTGTTAGCTGCGTAACACCTAAGAAATTCGACCGTAATCGGTGGAGGTTATCGAGGACGGGCCTCGAGGGGTAGACTGTTGGTTGCCAAGCAAGGGTGGTTACGATCTGACCCCTAAAACAGTCCATGTGGTGGTTCATTGGCATCGAAGACAACGAGATTACAGTTATCTCCTCGTCTCAGAGCTAGAGGTTCGAGCACGTGGACGTTAGGGTTTCTATTGTCACTGGGTCGTACTGATGACAGTAGTAGCCTTAGCTCTCGGACGTTTCCATAGTTCAAGAATTTTCGGATGCATGTCCAAAGGAGTGATCTAGCGTTTTCTATGGTTTAAAAATTTTCTGACCTATTTACGGAGGAGCTTCTTTGATCGTCGCTCTTATGAGGCAAGTGAGGCTCACCGTTCTTGGTTTGTGTGTTTTGCAGGTAATACCGAAGATACAGAGACCGGAGGCGTTTCCGTTGGTGGACCGATATTAGGGAGGATATCGCGGATATTGTGGTTAGGTATTTGGTATGTCAATAGATGAAGGTTGAATCTTAGAGACTCGCTGGGTTATACTAGACGATTCCAATTTATGGTTGGAAATAAGAACCGGTATTAAGGATTTTGTCATGGACTTACTTAGGACTCGGAGAGGGCTTGATGTGAATTGGGTGATCGTTAAGCGATTAACCCAATCTGGACAGTTTCTTCTGTATTCGGACGATCAGATTATAGATGTAGCACAAGTGATCCTAGGGTTGAGCACCCTTGATAGGGATGATGTTGATTAGTTGTTCGATTGTAGCTGATGGTTAGACGATGATCCCTCGATCAGTTATGCCCTTGGTATGTTGTACGGGCATACCGATGATCTGGCCACCACGTGGATTGCTCGAGTCTGGTGCCTTAGGAGGTTGGGATGAGCCGTTACTATTCGTAGACAACATCCGGATGTATTCTTGACTGGGTATATGAGCACATGTTGTTACCTTTGGATGATTGGACACTTTTGTCGATCAGATTAGGTGTGCACTGGTTAGAGATTATTACCCTCGGTGTGTTTGAGGTAGAGTAGCCTTAGGGCATCGGACGTAGGGGTCCTCGTGGTGTATGCGGAACAGTTTATTCCGTAATAGGTGGTGCGGTCTTTAGATTACTTCCGGTTCCGGAGAATTTACTTCGGTGGCGCATTAACCTAGTTTTACGATATCCTCAGGATCTACCCCGAGTGTACAGGGATCCGAAACGTTTCTGTTAGCGGAACGACATGGAAAAGGACATTGAGAGTCTTCGTATTCAGACTATTGATACGTCGATTGACGCAGTGGTAGCGTGGTGGGCTCATAACCCACAGGGAGCGTCAAAGACTAGCGGTCTTACTCTCGAAGAATTCCCTACGAGAGAAAGCCTAATATGTTGGTTTATGGAGGCAACACGAGTCCATTTGGGTGATCATTGAACGATTGACCAAATCTATGCACTTTCTGGTGATCCGTAGGATGGACTCGATGGATCACTTAGTAGAGATATACGGTAGGAAGATTACTAGATTTTAGGGATTACTCTGGAATCTGGTAGGAGTCTCCTACGAGCTACAAGTGTATAGTTGCGATTTAGTTTAGTTGTTCGTCTGTTGACAGATGGCAGTCCGAGCGTACCGTTAGGTTGTAGAGGACTTACTGCGCTCGTGTATGATGGACTTTGGGGGCAGTTGGGAGGACCATTTGCATTTGGGTGGAGTTCGCCTACAACAACGACTTCCATTCGGCGCTCGTTCTATTGGTTCATCATCTTCTTCTTCTTTTTGTGTTTCAAGTGTCCATTTAGAGGAACTTGCTTCCTCCCGGGTCTTATACAGAAACACATGCTAGAAGAATAATGTATTTCTCAATTTTATTATCGAGTTCTTGTGTACTGTTATGTGTATGTCCAATAAATATGGAATCAATAGATTTTGATCTTATCTTAATCCTTTTTGGGCCTGACATCAAAACTTTGGCAACACACCTCACATTCATAAATATTTATAGGATGATTATCTTTCATTCCTTAACTTATAAAGGCTCTTATTTATTTCTTTTCACGATACCTTATTTAAAAGGTAATTAGCTGTTAATACAGTTTTCCTCCACATGAACTCTAGTCGCCCAAAGTTCAATAGAAATGCATTCATTATCTCCTTTAGAATGCAATTCTTTTGCTCAACAACTCTATTTTGTTAAGTAGTATAAGGAATTATGGTTTTGTGTTTGATCTCATGTTCAACACAAAACTCAAGGAATGATGATACATATTCACTGCCTTAGTTAGTTTGAATCACCTTAATCTTTTTATTAAATTAGTTTTCAAACTTATTTCTCTATAGTTTCATTCTTACTTTTGAGAAAATGTACATAATCATATTTTTTGTTATTATCTACAAAAGTGATAAAGTATTTCTTCCACCACATGTCATTTTACCTTTTAGGCCGCACATGTCGGTGTAAATTAATTCGAGTGGTTTGTTACTTTTTTCAACATGTTAAAAGGATGACCTCACATTTGTATTTCGGATCAAGACGTAATGTAAGTATGTTTTGCATGTTAACTAATCTATGAAACACATCATAGTTAACATGTTCTACTCTTATGCCACAAATACGAAGACTAAAGCATTTAAACAGAAGAGTTTGCACTTTTCTTAACCTTAGGGCTAATAGCCATTACATTGAGCTTGGATAGTCTATCGGTTACATAACCCTTTCGTCAAAACACTCAATTTTAGATAAAATAACTCTGTCAGACTCAAAAATAATGCGAAAACCATGGTTTGTTAGCTATGATCTGGACACTAGATTCTTCCGAATCTTCGAAACATATAGTATATTGTTGAGAGTCAACTCTTTGCCCAAGGTCAGCTTCAACACCACTTTTCTTTGGCCTATCATGTTCGAGGTTGCTAAGTTCCTCATAAACAATTTCTCCTTATCATTGTTTTCTTCAAAGTTATGGAGCAATTCCTTATTGTAGTAAATATGTCTGGTGGCATCAGTATCGATCTACCATTGTTGTGGGTTTGAATCTGTCAGGTTCAATTCAGAGACCATGTGCATAGGTCATCCATTTGTGGTCCCTTGTTTAGGTTGGCCTTTTGCTTCTTCTTCGCCTTTCTGTACTTCGGTCACAGTTGAAGCCCTTCCTGGAAAATTTCTTCTTGCTTATGCCTCCTCTAGGTTCTATCTTGGAGGCTTTGGGGTTCTTCCATTTTGATTTTTAACCTTGCTCAATTACATTGGTTCCCACAGTAACTTGAGAGAATAACTTTCTCTCAGAACTCTTATTGTCTTCTTCAATGCAAAGTCTAACAATAAGTTCCTCCACATTCGTCTCCTTCTGCTTGTGCTTCGGGCAGTTCTTTATGTTCTTCCAACCAGGAGGTAGCTTCTTAATGATTGCTGCCACCTGAATAGTTTCGTTTATAACCATACTTTTCGAGTGGATCTCGTGCAGGATCACCTGAAGCTCCTGGACTTAGTTGATCACTGTCTTGGAGTCAACCATCTTATTGTCTAGGAATCGACCCATGATGCACTTCTTGGTTCTCGCATCCTCCGTCTTGTACATTTTGTCCAAGGGCTCTCACAGTTCTTTAACCATTCCCTTTGTGTTGTACGCAACATACAACGAGTCGGCAAGGTAGTTTAGGATGTAGTTTTGGTATAGGAATTCAGAATGAGTTCAAGACTCTACTGCACTGATAGTTTGAACTTTGAACATCAGCATCCTCAGCATGCTTGAGATGATCCTTGATCAAGAACCAAGTCAAATTGAGCATGGTCAAATATAAGAGTATCTTCTGTTGCAACCTTTTGAAGTTTAACCTAGTGAACTTTTCTGATCTTTCCCTGTGGTTAATTGGAACATTTCTATTCGGCACGGAGGAGGCCATATATCACACGTTGAGTTTGTCGTACCTTGACACTTTTCATGGTTATCTCAGCAGAACGTAATCTGTTTCAAGATTATTGGACAATCCATCGAAGATATTGGGGAAATTTAGTTGATTGAAGCTACACCCAATCAATTTAAACTTATCTGTCAAGATGACCTGAGCAAATAATCTCATGTTGTCTGCCTTAAAAGTTAGGCTAAGCTGTTTGGTTGTCTGGAATATGGCTACTTCGTATTGCTGAGTCTGAATCCCAGTTGAGAATGATTGTCAAGTCGAGTCGGCCGAAAGCTTCGAGTTGGGAAGAAATAATTGTATTGCCCAAGTTGATGTCGAGTGTAGCTGAGTCGGGAATAGAGTGCTCCCTAGTGGACAATGAGTCTCTCGAGTGGATGCCAAGTTGGGTCGCAAGTCGCTTGAATCACCAAATCGGGAAATGAAGGTGCCAAGTCAGGAAAGATCACTAATTGCTTCACAACTGATATGCCGAGGCTTATGTTCAACGCAAACTTCCTTATAACAGATTCGCCTCACCTCTGGCTATGCTTCAAGGTTCTCTTAGTCCATCTATTACTCAGGATACAACGGCAGACTGTGATCGCCACCAAGCACTGGTGGATCAAGACGAATTGAGAAGGTATCTGATTGCTATCGTCTTTGCTATAGCTTTCGCCGCTATCTTCTCGTCCTTATATAGGAGCATCTACCATTACCATCCGACAAAATATTGGTTGATTTGTTTGAATAAATTTTATTTTAGGTTCTCTCAGATCGTCTGTTTCTCAGGTGGATAGAGATTAGGGTCCTTGCTATACCTTTCCCCACTATCCTCTAGCCTCCTTATATAAGAGGGTTAGACTCTAGATTTGTAACCTTTGCGCTATGCGCGCTCACATATGAAAGAGATCCTCTCTCCATATATTTGTTCATATTATACATGCATGTACAATAATATAAATGAACTAATTAACCCTTAACTTACTAATATGGGATTAAAGTTTCTATACACAATAAAATCCTTTCCCTCGATTAACCCTTAATTAAAATCTATAAATGAACTAATTAACCCTTAATTTTCATTCAAATTTTCAACAGATTGTACTAGACGATCTTAATGCTCAATGCTCGTTTTAGAAAGCTATCTTGGTGCAATAACACTACAATATATATTGAGATACAGAGTACAATGCAACTTCCATGCCTTGTATAAATATAATGCGTACATGAGTTAATCTTGATCGAGGGAATAAGTGATATTGTACTAGCTAGCTAGAGAAGGTTTGAGAAATAGAGTTGATTCATTGGATTTAGGATTATGTTTACCGTAACCGGCATGAACTTGACCCTTTGCACAATATTGCACTGGCACAAAATTCATATATCAAAGCAAGCTTGATCTTACATAGAGTATTTTCTTAATAGAGATAAATTCCATTAGTAGGGGTTTATTGAAGTTGTTAAACATGCATGATGAAAAGAAGCATGATGTCTATGGTTATCTTAAAGGAACTTGAATTGAAGTATTTTGACTAGTATATATAATGTGATTATGTTCGTGTTATTATAATGAAGGTCACACTACTCAAAATTTTTCAAGGGTTTAAATGAAGGTTTGAAAGATTAAACTAAATATCAAGTAATTTCCTTCTACGTACTTAGGTTTTCATTTCTTCATCTGTTTGAGTGCTTGAAGAGCTCAAAGCAAGGGACTTGAGGAGTAGTTTGGAATAGGGACGTTAGAGTAGAGAGTTTGACAAGTTCAAGAAAACTTGATTAGCACGGGAGGTTGGCCTAGAGATATTGATGCATCAACTTAACTCGGGAGGTTAGCCCAACCTTGGAATGTATAAGTGATACACTAACTTAGCACAGCACCATGGAGTCATATATATGTTGCTAACATGAGGTTATATTGTATACCAAGCGAGATTATATGGTTGAGTTTTAATTTGTTTGGTTTCAATTTGAGTTTATACAAACTATTAAAAGTAAATTATTATTAAGATTTTTATAATATATAGAGAGATAAATTAACATGTTAATTATTATAATTTCTAATAGCAATCATCAATAGGGATGACTAATTGTTCAGATAGGATAATCAACTCAATATACATATATTGCATATTCATTCATGAATATTTAGTGTTATATTGCATATTCAGAAGAACTGCGTGAACCAAGAGGAAGGTACACCTTGTAGTGAAAAGCCAAAAAGAAAAGGCTGGTTCAAGTTGGACCGTGAAGGAGAGCGAAGCGAGGATACTGTACGTAAAGGGAGCCGACAGAATGGACTTTAATTTATCATGATTCGGTTAAAATTTCATCCATTGATCGTCGATCCCCATTTGATGTAATTTTAAGAATCAGAGCCCTCCCGACGCAGTTGGTTAATATTTGAATGATAAGTTACCTAATATAAGAACAGCTATCAAATCCAAGGAAATAATTTTTTAATGAATAAAATTCATTCCCGTTAGAGAGACCGACGGCAAGGAGATTAAGATCAACGAGTCCCTTTCTATCATTTTCAGGGACGTACATATGGCTGCAAAACAAGTGATTTGTTTGTGAGAAATCCACGGTCCCTACCTCCATCGCCCCGTGTTCCATAATTGTTGGTGATGATTGACGATCCGTTTGATCGTCGATTGAATATCATTAGCGATCTCAGATCGTCGTTTCGAACTAAATTATATCCTGGAGGTATAATAAATATGTCGGGATCGCTGCAATTGCGATCTCAGAATCCGTCGAGATCGCAATTGCGATGATCCCAATCAATTTATCGTTCTCTCAGGATATCATTTTATTCGAAACGGCGATCAAAAACTATCGGTGTCGATCATCGCCGATAATTGTAGAACACAGAGACAACAAAAGTTCGGGACAGGGAATCCGACTTGTTTTTTTGTTTCCACGTCCATCAATCCGTTCTTAAATCACGGGATTATTAATATGGAGAAGGACTAGTGCATGAGTAATTAATCTGGACTGATTAGTACACGAGAAAAAAAAAATATTTAACTTTGCTAAAATTTAATTTCCAAATATATGACGATAATATTTTATACGTTATCTATCATATGAAAACACATTCATACAATTCTACGTGATGTTACAGTAAAAAAACAAAAAACTCTGGAGATGAATTCCCGATCCAGTCCTCTCTCGTAAAATCAATCGGAACGTCCAAAGTTAATGTATAGCTGTTCGCCATCGTGACTGATTTTTAATCACATGAATTAACCGGGATCCTACCACACCGGGAAAGAGGAAAAGGCCTCGCGAGTCACGACGGAGCACACGCACTGGCGCACGACGCGCGCGCAGACACACCCACAGTGTGCCACGGCAAAAAAATCCTACTCCTACGAGCGACGCATTAAACGCTCCGAATCTAATGCCATGCTGGTAACTAGTAAGTCGCGAGACTGACACTCGTTAGAACCAACGCAGACATGGCGTCCCAGTAACGAATACAGAAATAATAAATAAGACAACGCGCAAGAGCGGAGTACCCTGCACATTGTGCAGAGAGAGAGAGAGAGAGAGAGAGAGAGCGGGTGGCCCTCACCTCACTGCCTCATCTGCTACCACTACTGCTTTCCCCTCCCCCCTTGCTCTGCCACAATCCCCAGCTCCTCCCTAATGGCGGCGACCACTAGCCCTACGGCATCCTTCTCCGCTCTTATTTTTCTTCTGCTCTACTGGTTCTGCTTCAGGCCGGCCGACGTGGCGGCGTCTGCTGATGCATCCCCGGCGAAGAATCCGTTCACCGCCCGAGCGGCCCTCATCCGGTACTGGAACCGTAAGGTGCCCACCAACCGTGGCCAGCCGGCCTTCCTCCTCGCCAAGCTCTCCCCGCTCTCTGCCCTCGATTCCGCCACTTTCTCCTCCCTTGCCGCCGCTGACCCCGCCTCGCTCTCCCTCCGGCTCCCCTCCCTCTGCACCGCAGCGCGCATCCTCTGCAACCCCGCCGACGCCAACACCTACTCCGCCGACGGCCGCAAGGATGACTCCTCCGCCTTCGCTGGCTACCAGAACTCCAACTTCTCCGACTATGGCTCCGGCGCCAAAGGTGGCAGCAACGCGTTTAAGAGCTACTCCGACGACCTCAACGTCCCCGTCGATTCCTTCCGCCGCTACAGTCGAGACTCCGTCCGGCATAATGAGTCGTTTGCCTCGTATGCTCCTGATGGAAACGTCGTCACCGCCAATTTCACCAGCTACGCCTCCTCCGCTACCGGCGGCGCCGGTGATTTCTCCTCCTATGACCACGAGTCCAACGTGCCTGATCTTAAGTTCACCAACTACGACGCCGCCGCCGCAGCCCGGCAACGATCGTTCTCCAGTTATTCCGACGATAGCAACGCCGGGGACCAGTCCTTCGCCGGGTACGGAAAGCACGGCCGCGGCGTGCCTACCTCCTTCAAAAGCTATGCCGAAAACTCCAACGTCGTCGGTTCCTCCTTCGCCGGTTACGGCGAGAGCGCCAGCGGCGCCAACGATTCCTTCGCCTCCTACGGATTTGACGGCAATGTGCCGGAGAACAATTTCCGTTCGTACGGCGCCGGTGGGAACTCCGGGTCTGAGAGTTTCGCCAGCTACCGCGACCAGTCCAATGTCGGCGACGACAGCTTCAGCTCCTACGTCAAGGGTGGCAACGCCGAGGCCGCTGAGTTCGTCAATTACGGCAACTCCTTCAACCCGGGGAGCGACTCTTTCAAGGGCTACGCCGAGGGCTCCGCTAAGCACAAGGTCACTTTCAAGGGTTACGCCGGCGACAACACCACATTTAAGTCCTACGCCAAATCCGGGGTTGATTTCAAGTCCTATCGCAACTTCTCCGTCAATCCCTCCTCCTCATCGGAAGGCGACTCCGCCGGCGCCTCTCTCCTCTCTCTCTCTCACGGGAAATCGACCAACAGGTGGCTGGTGGAGCCAGGTAAGTTCTTCCGCGAGCACGACCTACGGCGTGGAAGTGTGATGCCGATGCCGGACATCCGTGACAAGATGCCGCCCCGGTCCTTCCTGCCGCGGTCAATATCGGGTCGGATCCCGTTCTCCGCCGCCGAGGTCCGGCAGATCTTCGCCATCCGGGACGACACGGCGCTGGGGAAGGCGGTAACTGACACCGTGTCGGAGTGCGAGCGGTCGCCGAGCCGCGGGGAGACGAAGCGGTGCGCCACCTCGGCAGAGGACGTGATCGACTTCGCCGTCTCGGTGCTGGGGAGCGACGTCGTGGTGCGAAGCACCGCCTCCACGACGGGCTCCAAGACCGACATCCTCATAGGGACAGTGAGCGGTGTGAACGGCGGTAAGGTCACCAAGTCGGTGTCTTGCCACCAGAGCCTCTTCCCTTACCTGGTCTATTACTGCCACTCGGTGCCCAAGGTGAGGGTGTACGAAGCAGATATCCTGGCCGTCGATTCCAAAGAGAAGATTAACCATGGCGTCGCCATCTGTCACATTGACACGTCAGCTTGGAGTCCGTCCCACGGCGCCTTCGTGGCGCTGGGGTCCAAGCCTGGTATGATTGAGGTTTGCCATTGGATCTTTGAGGGCGATATGACGTGGACGGTCGCAGATTAATCCATTCATAAATTATTAAATATATAGCATTCCTCAAAGCAAATAATGAACTCACAGGAGAAGAATTTGTGGAATTGTATGAACCGGATCAGCCTTCTAGGTTTTGGTAAATGTGGATATGTATCTTAACCCTCTCTCCCCCAAATGGGGGTGGGTAGGGTTTTGTGAATCATGTTCGTGGAAAAAGTTCTTGATTATTACTTTTCTTATCCAAACTCTTATGATTTATTGAAGTTCTATAGATCGTCAATTATGGGTAAGGTGTCATTGTTTTGGGACAAGAATCTCAAATCACAACAATAGCATATCCGGTGCTGAAAAATAAAAATCTCAAATCACGCGACAAAATTTCCTGTTACTCTATCTGTTCTTAGCAGGATGTTAGTGGATTTGATCAAAATCCTCTCTTTACAGACGATTTTCCTCGACAAAATGGGCTTTTGCTTTGTCAGCTTCTATGGGTTGGCGATAAAAAATCAAAACATAAACTGATCTTAAATGAAGACGATTTGTTATGTCAGTCATTTCGCATTATCTGGATGGAATTTTTGAAAAAAAAAATAATTCTCCAGTGGATGGATGGGACGCCACTGGAAGGACGCCGAAACAGTACACAGCGAGCCTTTTAAAAAACATTCTATGGTCCAATTTTTATAAAAAGCATATTTAATGGGGAGTGTGAAGAATATATTAGATAGAAAATTTTGATTGGTGTATTGTTTTGAAATCATATTTGAAAAATATACATAGATCTTTGTGTAAATGATAGAAAACTCTCCAATAGCCCTTGATTTTTATATGTACTCCCCACATAAATTTTTTTTACATTTACTCTCTGATGGATTAAGTATAAAAGAATGAAAATTGAGTATATATCAGTGAAAATTGAGTATAAAAGAGAGAAACTTGAGTATGAAAGAGTGAAAATTGAGTACACAGATTTTTGATGTGGTGGATACAACCTTACATACTCAATTTTCTAACTTTTATACTCAACTTTTTTCAAATAATACTCACCAAACTGTCTTGTCAATCCCATCAGGGATTGCATGTAAAGAAAAATTTGTATGAAAATTACATGTAAAATTGAAGGAAAATGATTGGAACATGAAAAACTCAACGTGAATCCAACATGAAACCCAATTGCACCGATCCTCGACGGGTTCACCCATCCCCCTAGGTTATAGTTTTGTTCGGGGCGGCGGCCTCCACTGTCCGAGCGACAATCGGACGTGTATATAAAAAGTGCCACGTCATTCACGTTGAGTTTCACGTTAAAATTTCACATTCTCTATCATTTCCCCTAGATCAACATTTCCCCTAGATCTTTTAGTTTTTTTACCTTCTGTTTTTCCAAGTGTGACGTTACCTTTAACAGTTCAACTCCGACCAAACACTGTTTACTTTTCTCCTTGTAGCGTCAATATGTGCTCATAGTATTATCATTTAAGAGAATAAGTATCCACACTGAAGAAAGGGAGGTTAATGTCTCGGGATTGACATAATTGATATTTGAATAATTATATTAATAAATTTTAGAATCAATTCTCAATAATATAATATATCTGGTTGGTATTTGATTTTTTTATATAAAAATCGTTGAAATAAAATATTTTTTATAATTTATCTATTTTTAATCGAGGGTCAAGGATAGAGGATGTTAGTTTTTAATTTTTCGTCGAAATACCATTTCTATTCTCAAATTATTTTGTCTACTGTCTGCCTGCTGCCTTTGTGCATGTCCTGCCCGTCACTGAATACGCCTGCACATTCGCCACACCTTTTCCTGTGGACAAGTTGATATATCCTCCGTTGTCTCGAGTGAGTCAAGAACCCAAGCAAGTAACCGCTGCCTAATCGAGGTCACAATTGCCATGCTCGCGAGGTGGCGGCTATTGCATGTGTGAGGTGGCAGTCGTCATGCCCTTGAGGCTGCAACGTTGCGCACGTGAAAATGGTCTTACATTACTAGAGATAAACAATCTTACTTTAGTTGGAAAGTCAATCATCCAATGATCTCCAAGGCTACACAGTTTATAAGTTCTGATCAGCAAAAGGAGAAAGATAACTATGATTTCTTGTACCGTGTGTGCTGTATCTGGTTGTTGAACAAATTTTTGCCCGGGGACTCCAACTTCTTAAGTGTCCCACCAAGTCAACCCTGCATTTCCAGCATTACTCAATTCAACTTAGACTTAGTGGAGTCCAAAAGAAGGGAATTGACATTGCAAGAAAGATATGGTATGACTGCTTTACACAAATCTCCCACTGAACACAAGCAGGACCCTTTTACTAGCACTCCAAGTAGTGCCAATTCTCCTTGTCCATTTTCTTTTCCTATCTCGTATGCCTTGTGTGGGCTGCTTCTCTGGAATCCAAAA